>CAUYRH010036134.1:0-20963 GCA_963574655.1 Perodicticus potto
GCCAAACAACAATGACGGCTGCAACCAAAAAATGGCCAGGCGTTGTGGCGGGCACCTGTGGTCCCAGCTACTTGGGAGGCGGAGGCAGGAGACTCGCTTGAGCCCAGGAATTGGAGGTTGCTGTGAGCTGTGATGCCACAGCACTCTATCCAGGGTGAAAGCTTAAGGCTCTGTCTCAAAAAAAAAAATTTAAAAAAACTAAATAAATAAAAAATAAAATATATTAAAAAAAAGAAAAAAAAAAACAAATGAACGTGTGGCCTCGCTACCACCCTTGAGAAATAGCAGGAGGAGGAGCAGGCAATGGCTTCATGATGTCCTGGAGACGGGGCTCAGTGAGGACAACGGCTTGCCTATATTGAAGACAGAGCTGGAAACTGTCCTGCGACTCCTGGTCTAATGCACCTCACATCACACCACGGGGCCCACGGCTGCGGAAATTCCATCAGCTTGCCATGTCAGGTCTGGAGGCAGCTCTACTTCTCGCTCACTCCTCCTAACCTCTGGACAGCCCTCAGCACAAGCACATGCAGGTGTAGTGGGCCCTGTCTGTGGCATCTGGAGCTGAGACCCTCTGGGGTCAGCAACACCAGGAGGTGGGCAGGGGAGGGATGGACGGAGGGCTGCACCACTCAGCTTCACGTCCCCAGTGGCCCGGCTGGACCCAGCAGCAAACTCTCCTGCCTACTGACCCCAGACGTCGGACTCAGCCACCTCTCCCACTGGAAGGTGACCCTCTAGCCAAGAATCAAAGATCCCTGAGCATTGGTTGTTCCGAGTTTGTTCACAAGATTGAGGTCATATTGTGTGCACATTATCAGGAACTCTATCCTAAGAGCACAGAGCATGAGGAGAGCTTATCCACCAGGGCAGGCCAAGAACTGTGAAAAGCTTTTAGAAAAGCCGTGATGAGATTGCATCACTGGTTACCTGGTGCCAGGTGGGGTTGACCCTCCTCGGTCTAGACTTCTTGTTCCTGGGAACTGATACACAAAAGTGGCTACAAAAAATTAGGGCCCGGGGGAGGTGACCCCTTGGCACAAGCTTGTGACCTCCACTCGTATCTGAACCCCACAAAGCCAATTCTAGGCAGTTTCTTAAGTGGCTTCTAAACACCTGCACTGGACGTGCAGAGACAGAGCTGCCGTCATCTCTTCCCTTAGGGAACCCACGGTCAGGTGAGGGACAGATTGGATCTAATACGTGACCCTGTTGTGAAAAGTGCCTTAGGAAGAAATCCAAAGGGATGTCACTTCCTGCTGCAAGAGGCCGGGTGGCAGGGAAACATGGCTCTAGAGAAGTGTATGGGTGGCCATCCTGGGCTCAAATCCTGGGTCAGCTGCACAGCAGTATGACCTTAAGCAAGTTCCTTTATTTCTCTGTGCCTCAGTTTCCTCTTCCATAGTTTAGAGACAATGGCACTTTTGTGAAAATCCCCATCCTCTCCCTCTCTCCTCCCGAAGTGATCCCTGTGAGTGGTGTAATGAGAGAGACTCATTCGGCACAATGTCAGGCTGTGCCTGGCTCAGGAATGCTGCTGACCAAGCTCCTGACCACTCGGAGTCTGGCCCCATCCACCTTCCCAGCCTCGTCTCTGCAGCTCCCCAAACAGGAACCAGGCACAAACGGGAGTGCCTCTATCACGATGTGCACATCCCTGCCTGCACATTTTGCCCCATGCTTCATTCGACTGGAACATTCTCCCCAGTACCTCTCTATCTCGGAGCATTTTGCCATATACCAAACACTTTTGGATTCTTCTGTCCACACTGTGCTTGTGCCTGTGGGATGCGTCTGCCCAAATGCCCTTCTCCCTCTCTGCTGCCTGGAGATCTCCTTCAAGGATCTACTCGAAAGACAGAGCTTGTGTGAAGCCTTTTCCTACATCTCCAGTGAAATCTCTTAGCAATAACCTTTATTGCAAGTGAAAGAAAACATGACAATAGTGGTTTAAATTGATAACAGTTTATTTTTCTCACAAAACAAGAAGCCCAGAGGTTCAATGGCTACACCTGCAATCTTTGGCCTTTTCCTTGCGTCTGCAAATGTCGGCCACAACCCCAGACATCACCCAAGCTCAACCCTGGAAGAAGGGGGAGCAGAAAGAGGCAGTGCCGGCAGACCTCTGCTCATGCCTGAGTCATCTCAACTCTTGTCCCAGCTCCACCCTGCAGAATTTAGACTCAGGCAATGTGACTTCTGAATGCATGTTCCCGACGGTGACAACACACAGCTGGGATGACATTTGGAAATTTGTCTCTATAGATACATGCCCACAGGCCCCTCAGAGATAAGTAAGTATAAATTTGATACATGCCACCCCCCACGCCCAGAAGAAAGAGGACAGAAACCATATGGAGAGAGGGTGCCGACCCCCCATGAGCACCGAGCCTGGTGGGTTCAAACCCAGCCCGAGGCTGCTGAACAACAACAACAAAAATAGCCAGGTGTTGTGGCGGACGCTGGTAGTCCCAGCTACTCGGGTAGCTGAGGTCAAGAGAATCGTTTGAGCCCAAGAGTTTGAGGTTGCTGTGAGCTACGACACCAAAGCACTCGACCAAAGGCAACAAAGTGAAACTCTGTCTCAATTAAAGAAAAAAACAGAAGAAAACCACAGGGAGACAGAGGTGGTTACTCACACAGCCCAGGGCCTTGCTCCAGGGAAACAGACAAGCATGTTGATGGGGCTGCCGGGAAGTTGGGCCAGCAGATAAGCCTTAAGTACCACATCTGGCTATTTTCAGGTAAGGGCGTGAACAGAAGAGAAAAGTGGAGTGGGAGAGAGGAAGGACGGAGCGGGAAGATTCTCCCCTGCTAGCCCTTCCTGGCTTGTCCCCATCACCACATAGCACACATCATGACTGGACAGGCAACCCTAAAACAGGACGATGAAGGGACATCCAGAATGAGGCCACCGTGGGACAATGACGCATTATCACGACGTCATGCATCTTGATATCACGAATGATTTGCTCCATAAATACTGTTGTAAGGAATCACTTAATAGCTGGAGAGGAGAATTTAATCAAAACGTTAGCATTTCAAACCTTCATCATAGGGGATTTGGCAATGATTTCTTAGATATGATACCAAAAGCAAAAGTAACAAAGGAAAAAATAAATTGAACTACATTAAAATTTAAAACTTTCCTGCATCAGAAGACACATACATCAATAGAGTGAAAAGGCAGCTTGTGGAATGGGAGACAAGGTTTGTAAATCATATAGCTGGTAAGGATTAATACCAGAATATGTAAAAAATTCAACATCTCAATAACAATAACAACAAAAAAAAGCCTGATTTTAAAATGGGCAAATGAAGGCGGGTGGGGTGGCTCACGCCTGTAATCCTAGCACTCTGGGTGGATTGCCTGAGCTGCGGAGTTCCAGACCAGCCTGAGCAGAAACAAGATGCCGTCTCTAAAACAGAGCGGGCATGGTGGCGGGCATCTGTAGTCCCAGCTACTTGGGAGGCTGAGGCAAGGGGATCACTTGAGTCCAAGAGTCTGAGGTTGCTGTGAGCTATGATGACGTCACAGCACTCTACCCAGGATGATAAAGTAAGACTCTGTTTCAAAAAAAAAAAAAAGGGCAAATGACAGAAACAGAAGTGATTTCTCCAAAGAAGATCAACAAATGGCAAAAAAAAACAATCAACGTCACTAATTATTAGGGAAATACAAATCAAAGCCATAATGAGATTTCCCCTCGCACACAATGGAATGGCTGCCATGGAAGGAAGGGAGACAAGGGGGGAAAGAGGAAAGCAAGGAGGGAAAATTACATGTTGTCAAGGATGTGGAGAAACTGGCACCGTTGCATGCTGCTGGCAAACAGGTAAAATGTGGAAAATGGTCCTGCTGCTAGGAAATAGTGTGACAACCTTATGGTTCAGGAACCCCAATTCCAGGCATAGACCCAGAAGAACTGAAAGCAGGGTCTTGAAGAGATATTTGTATCCCCGTGTTCACAGTAGCATTATTCATAGCAGTCAAAAGGTAGGAGGAGCGTTCATTCACAGAGGGGTGGAGTAACGAAACCTGGTGTGTATGTTTACACCCAAAGGAAGATCATTCTGCCTTAAAAAGGAAGGCGATTCTGACACATGGTAGAAAATAAACGATAAGCCAGTCACAAAGAGACATGCGTGACTTAACGTAGTCGGATTTGCGGAGACAGAAAGTTGAACGGTGGTATCCGGAAGCCAGGGAAAGGGCTTATTGTTTAGTGTAAACAGTATACAGAGTTTCAGTTTGGGAATATGAAAAAGTTCTAGAGATGGAAGGCAGTGATGTTTGCATAACAAGGTGAATATATTCAATGTCCCTAAACCATATCTTTAAAAATAGTTAAAATGATAACTTTTCTGTTCTGTATGAAACACAATAAAAAATTAAAATCTAAGGCCAGGCACAGTGGCTCACACCTGCAATGCCAGCATTCTGGGAGGCTGAGGTGGGTGGACTGCTTGAGCTCAGGAGTTTGAGACCAGCCTGAGCAAGAGTTAGACCCCTGTTCTAAAAACTAGCTGGGTACTGTGGCGGGCACCTATAGACCCAGCTACTCAGGAGGCTGAGGCAAAAGGATCGCGTGAACTCAAGAATTTGAGCCACAGGAGCCGACTTTTTTTTTTTTTTTTTTTTGCAGTTTTTGGCTAGGGCTGGGTTTGAACCCGCCACCTCCGGCATATGGAGGGTGGGTGGAGAGAGGGTAAATGGTGGGATCACACTTATGGTGCATCTTAGAAGGGTACAGGTAAAACCTACTAAATGCAGAATATAAATGTTTTCACACAATAAACGAGAAAATCTATGAAGGTTATGTCAAACAGTTGGATGAAAATATTTCAGATTGTATATGAAGCCAACACACTGCACCCCATGATTGCACTAATGTACACAGCTATGATTTAATAAAAAATAAAAATTTAAAAAAAAAAAGAATTTGAGGTTGCTGTGACCTATAATGCCATGGCACTCTACCTCAGAGTGACTGAGGCTCTGTCTCAAAAAAAAAAAAAAAAAATTAAGTCTACTTCTAAATAAAAAGAAACATACTCTTGTGAACCAAATATCATAAACCATAATAAAATGAATGTAACATACACTTTCTTAAAATTCAGAATATAAAAGAGAGACAACTTCAGGTATCATATTCACTCTTTGAGCATCTAGAAAACTAGCCCCTGCCCACCATGGATGGGCCTGTGTCATTATGAAAAGGGAAGGGCACAAGGTCTGAGTCGTAGAGTTTTCAGAACTAGGGGTGACCCTGGCAATGCCTAATTCACAGCGCTCAGACCCTGAGTGCCTGCTGTTTGCCTGGTGCCCTGCTCTGCTCTCAGCTTTGAGACAGTCCTCCTTCCCAGCCTCATGTCTTCACCTGCAAACACCTTCCACCTCGCAGGGTTTCTATGACGATTAGTGAGGCCATGTAAGGTGCCTGACAGTCAATAGGCCCTCAATAAACACAAGCTCTTACTATTCTCCTCTCATTTCATTCATCATCAAAAGCATGCAGTATTGTTGCCATTATTCATATTTTACAAATGTGAAAAATGAAGCTGGAGGGGCTTAAGTCATTACTCAGCCCCAAGATCAGAGGATGGTGGTGCCAGGATTCCAAAACCCATGCTCTTTCTGCTCCAGCCTGCTCAGGCCTCATTTAGCAAAGAGAAACCAGAGGCTCAGGGACCCTGGGGGAGAGCTGAAAGCTCCAACCCCTACAGGGACCAGGCAGGTAACGAAGAATAGTATGGTGGCTGGTGTGGGGGCACCATTCATCACACAGTATACCAAATTATCTCTGCTTCCACTAAACTACAGAGTGAACATGTAATATTATAGGCACGTAAAAGACACTGGAGATTGGGTTTTAAATTCTAATTCTTAAAATAAATATTAAAAATAGAAACATGCAATTCATTTAATTCCCTTCCAAATTTTTTTTGATGGACAAGGTGCCTGCCAACACCACGCAGACCAAATTGTCTGAAGGTCAGATGCTACTTCCAGCCACCAGATAGCCACCCTGAGGAGGGCATGGTGGAGACGCCAAGGAATGGTGGGTTCAGGTGTATCAACTCTGTCTCTGTATGGTTTTTTTCTTTTTCTTTTTTTTATTGAGACAGAATTTCACTTTGTTGCTCTTGGTAGAGTGCTGTGGTGTTATAGCTCACAGCAACCTCAAACTCCTGGGCTCAAGCAATTCTCTTGCCTCAGCGTCCCAAGTAGCTGGGACTACAGGCATCTGCCACAACACCTGGCTATTTTTGTTGTTGTTGTTGTTGTTGTTGTTGTTGTTGTTGTTGTTGTTGTTGTTTAGCAGGACCGGGCTGGGTTCGAACCCACCAGGCTCGGTGCTTGTGGGGGGCGGGCGCCCTCTCTCCATATGTTTTCTATCCTCTTCTTTCTGGACGTGGGGGGTGGCATGTATCAAATTTATACATACGTGTTTAAAGAGGCCTTTGAATTATTTCAATCTCTGAAACCTTTTTATTTAGAAATAATTTAAAATTTACAGCAATAGTCCAAAGAATCCCTACGTACATTAACCAAAGGAATGGTGGGTTCAGATAGTGCCACTGTGGGAGCCCAGACCAAGGGATGCCAGGACTTGCCATTTTCCAAGAGACAGAGGATTTAGGAGGAAATACACCAACTTTGAAATAACAGCAACCACTAATTTTTACACTGTGCAAACAAAATAAGACAGGTATATAGGCAATCCCCCCCACCAACACACACACACACTCCCAGCCGCTAAGTAACAGACTCCAGTATGAGCCACTTCATTTGTCAAAGCCCAGCAGCCTAAGGAAAACTTTCTAGACTCCCAGGCCATGATGGAATCAACCAGTGTTTCTCCAGCCCGCCCAGTGCAGAACCAGAGCGGAAAGCCCTGAGGAGAAAGGCTGGGGGTGGCAGAGTGTGCAGGGTGCCCAACTTGACAGGCTCAGCCGAAGGAGACAGGCTTGCAGGCACCGGCTGGGCCATCAGACCCAGAGAATCTGACTTCAAGGTTCACTTATTTTCTTCTGTCAGATTTTTGCCCGAAGCTACACCCAGAGATTTTTGGTAATCCCACGTCAATGGAACCATGCAACATCAAGCCTCATTAATTAAAGAGAATTTTTTTCCTTTGAGGTGAATGTGTGTTAAAAATATCAAATATTAATCACCAGCAACATTAATTTATAATAGCGCTTATCTCCCTCTCAACTTCCAAGTTGACATCTGGCATGACTGCTTTGAAACTAACACCCACTCCATTGCAGGAATTATAAATAGCCTGAGTTAAAATCTTCACCTTGAACTGAACAGACTGACTTCATGGGGAGGTTTACAGAATGAAGAGGGCTGCAGCTTGCGATAAAATCTTGGGTGCTGGGTGGGTCTACTTGGGTAATGGGATGACATTAAAAATAAAAAGACATCAGTGCTGGAAGGTGGAGGGGGGCTGCTCTGCTTCCTCTCCATGGGCCCCGAAGCCAGTACGCAGGGCTGGGGCCAGTCAGTCTCACTCCCACTGGGTGCCATGACCAGTCAGAGGTAGCCACAGACACAGGCTGTTTCATTCCACCCTAAGTTCATGGCCTAGTTACTATATTTGCCCTTTGTGGAAAGGTTGGTGTAGACACCGTCTTTTATTGAAGGGGAGGTGCAGAACCCATTTTATGTAAGCAGAAGACAAAGTTCATCAATGTCGTCTACATACTGAATAAGAGTCACTGTGGGTTATGAGAAGTGACTCAAGTCTTGGGCTAAGGCTTGGCCAAACAAATGAGGGCTGTCCCTAAATCTCTGAGGTCATTTGGACCAGTTGAGCATATTTTGCTCTTCCCACCTATCCCTTGGTAGCCCATACTTCTGGGTTAATTTCTGTCTTTAATGAGGGGAGGTTCTGGTTCGGCACCTGTGGCTCAAGCGGCTAAGGCGCCAGCCACATACACCTGAGCTGGCAGGTTCGAATCCAGCCTGGCCCTGCCAAATAACAATGATGGCAGCAACCAAAAAATAGCTGGGCATTGTGGCAGGCGCCTGTAGTCCCAGCTACTTGGAGGCTGAGGCAAGAGAATCGCTTAAGCCCAGGAGTTGGAGGTCGCTGTGTCCTGCGATGCCAGGGCACTCTACCCAGGGCGACAGCTTGAGGCTCTGTCTCAAAAAAAAAAAAAAGGATAAAGGGAGGTTCTTGTTCCATAGTCATATAAATGGTTGTTCCCACTTTGGTTAGTAAGTACCTCCCCAAAAGGGGAATAGGACTCCAGACATGATTAGGGAAAGATAAATAAATAAATATTTTTTAAAAAATAAAATAAATAAAAGAAAAAAGAAAAAGTTCATCCATAAGCCCAAAACACTTTCACCCATGTGGAGATCTGGTAATAATAGTTCTCACTACTGTGCCAACCCCAGCCTGCCCCATCTCATGCAGTCCTCGTAAGTTCTAGAAGGAACACCATTTTCCTGGTGAGGAAATTGAGGTTAGAGAAGCTGATTCCCCAAGGCCAGATGGCTTGCTGGTGATGGGCAGAGGCAAGATTCAAACAGGAAAGGGTAGTCGCTGGGGTCTCCTTGCTTAATCCCTTCCCAATGCTTCTCAAGCTGCTGAACCCCCATCTTGCCAGGCTCCTTCTCAGGAAATTCAGAACTAGTGACTCTGGGATGGAACACAAGCCTCCGGGTGCTAGACAAGCATCCCCACATGGTGCAACCCCTAGTGCAGTCTGGGGGAGCACTGCTATGGGTGCACCCATGGGCAGGCAGGGGTTGTCATCCCCAATTTTCAGTTGTGGAAACAGTCTCTGGCTTCTCAGGGAGCTGAGATGAGACTTTTGGTGCCAGGCCACCAGGAAGGACTCTGGGCACCAGCCTGAAGGGCAAAGAGAGGACAGAGCAGGAAGAGAGGGCACCTCATGGAAAGGAAAAGTCAGGAAATGAAGAGGGCAAGGTCTAAGAAGGAAGGTAAGGATGCTCAAGGGAAGGGGACGGCCCCACTTCTGAAGTCCCCAGCTCCACAGGGAATCACAGCTCCCCTGAGGCACCCCGGCAAAGCCCCTCCTGGCTCATGTGCTTTGCAATCAGGCTGTCTCCACAGATCCCTCACAGCCCACGGTTCCTAGGAGGGTGCAGGCTGTCCAGGGCCATGGCGGCCACAGGCAGCATCTTCACCATCAAGAGGCACCCACAGGCCCCAAGCAGAGGAGGACATGAGTTCCCCAAGACCAGACCACTGAGGGGCACCGTCGGTCAGTTCACAGCTGCATTCCCCAGCCAGGACCCGGTATCATCCAACCAAGACTGCTACAGGGAGCTAAGGCGACAACCTTCTCTCCCAGCTTTCACTACCAGGCTCAGTGCCCATGCTGAGATAAAGTCCCCTCAAGGGCTTGGTTTCCCAAGACACCTCCCAGGTTCCTTCCTCCGACCCTGCCTCCCTGAGCCTGTGCCTGGGCCTTGTTTCAAGATCCCCTCTTGGAGGCTAATGAGACCAGGCATGGCCAGCCTGACACTGTCACATGTTTAATTTCCTTCCCCTGACCCTGGGTCTGAGCTGGGACTGCCTCTGTCCGTGGCACCACTGCTATGGAGATACCACCCCCAGCAGGCCCCTGGAGTGGGGCAGCCCCCAGGAGAAGGGCCTGGGCCCTATTTCTGTTGCCTGTCTCCCTGACAACCCCCAGAGACATCAAGTGTCCCATTTGACAGCTCAGGTCCCTGGTTCGCCCTTCCCCGGCTGGGCCCCAGATGATGGCCGAGGACACGTGTTTGCCTCCTGGTTTGGGCCCCTCACCTGCAGGGCTTCCAGGCACCCAGATGAGGGCCAGATGTGGGCCTTCCGGTGAGGGAAATCACTACCCCTATGAGCGGCCTCCTCTCCCTCCTTCACAACCAGCCCTCCCTTCGAATTCCTTTTCCCCTGCGTGCTTTGGTGACTGAGGTTTCCACAGGGACGGTAATGCCCGCTTTGAGGCCTAGTTTTGGATGGGTACAGACCCAGACACACACATCCCTTCTTCCTCCCCACCCACATGATGTCGTCCTCGTGCTGACATCAAGGGCACACTGTAGCCTCCGCGGCGCTTCCTGTAACCGAAACCACCTTCTCTGACCCTTGGGATAAAGTACAGTTTTCATTATTTTTTTTAGTCGATTTCATCCAAAGGTTGGGGAGACAGGTCAGGGCAGTGTTTCTCTGGGGGTGGGAGATACAGGAAACACCAGTAGCAGAGTCATGTTTGGAGCGGGGTCTTGTTGAAGGCCCACCTGAAGCAGAGTCCCGGGCAGTAAGCATTTGACTGTCTCCCCACTGGGTGCCTCTGGGCACAGTGGAGCTTGGGAGCTGGCAGTCTGGCATGAGGATCATCTCACACTGCCTTCTCCTGGGGCCAGCCACACGAAGGTGAAGCTTGTCTCAGGAAACACACAGGCACTGGTAGGTTTGATTTGGACACAATCTGAGAAGAACCAGGACAGATTTCAGAGCCTACTCTCCTTATGCTTTTTCTAGAAAAAAAAATTAATAGCATGCTATTAAGATCATAGCCCATATTGAGCCAACATTCCATTTTACTTTGAAACAGTGACTCATATGTTTAAGGCAAGGTATTAAGATTTGCGTTATCTGTGTTCCCAAATGGAGCTGTTATCTTGAGCTCTGCCTACATAAGCCTCTGCTTCTAAACTTTAGAATCATAACAGAACATGATCTGAACAAACCATGATTTCCTCCTACAGTGGTAGGATTCTGGGGAATTGAAGCACCTCCAGAGAAAGGGTTTCCTGTTTCTTCCTGGGTGTTTTCTTAGTTTACCTCCCCGAAGGGTTGCCTCCAGGCAGTGCTGGTGAGTGAGCCAGTTACCAGAGACACAGGCACTGACCAAGGTGTCTTATAACAAGCAAAAAATGTAAAATATTCCCACCGTGCTTCCCCTGAGGGTCCCTGCCCTAAGGGCTTTGCAGACATTTTTTTTTTTTTTTTTTTTTGAGACAGAGCTTCAAGCCATCACCCTGGGTAGAGTACTGTGGCATCACAGCTCACAGCAACCTCCAACTCCTAGGCTCAAGCGATTCTCCTGCCTCCGCCTCCCAAGTAGCTGGCACTACAGGCGCCCACCACAACACCCGGCTATTTTTTGGTTGCAGCCGTCATTGTTGTTTGGTGGGCCCTGGCTGGATTTGAACCCTCCAGCTCAGGTGTATGTGGCTGGCGCCTTAGCTGCTTGAGCTGCAGGCACCGAGCCAGCTTTGCATACATTAATTAACATGTAATCCTCACATCAACTCCAAAAGGCAGAAGCTATATTATCATTGCCATTTTACCGATGGGGAAACTGAAGTACAGAGCAGTTTAGTGACTTGCCCAAGTCCCTAAACTTGGCCAGACCAAGTGTTCAAACGAAGGCAGTCTGTGCTGCCCACCACTGTGCCACCCAGCCTGTCAGAAGACAAGGTAACTTTGCCACTAATAACGATGAGAAATGCCAACTGAGCAAAATACAAAATGAGAAGAAAATGCCAGGCTCCCAATGACATATTTGTTTACCTAATCTCTGGGGGTTAGTTTTGTGACACACTTTCACAGGCTGCTCCGTGACTCGTCTCGGTTCAGAGCGTGCCCACGGCTTCTTACTCATCAGCGCTTCTCTCTGTTTAGACCGCATGAATCGTCGTCACTAATCTTCAGCCCCCAAGTGACAGCGCTTCTGTCTTTGCTAGGCCTGCAGGTTTTGCCTGCCCCATACGGGGGGAATGACCGGGGGTAGGAGGGCCTCCAGGATCTGATTCCTTTTAAAAACCACACTCGTGTTTTTCCTCCAAGTTGCACAGACACTAATGTCTCTATGACCCATGGGCAGCAGAGACTTTTGAGCAGGCAAGGGGCTGAAACAAGAAAGAATATTCTGGGCAGAAGATCTGCAAATTAAGGCCAGGCACGGTGGCTCATGCCTGTAATCCTAGCAGTCTGGGAGGCTGAGGTGGGCTTGAGCTCAGGAGTTCAAGACCAGCCTAAGCAAGAGCGAGACCCCGTCTCTACAGAAAGTAGAAAAACTAGCTGGGGGTTGTGGTGGGCACCTGTAATCCCAGCTACTTGGGAGACGGAGGCAGGAGGATCACTGGAGCTTTGAGGTTGCTGTGAGCTATGATGACACCACAGCACTCTAACCAGGGAGACAAAGTGAGACTCCGCTTCAAAAAAAAAAGGAAGGTTCACAAATCAAAAGTCTCCTGTGACCTGGGCCAGGTGTTTTCCCAAAACCCAAGCACTGTTCTTCCAGGGGAGGGAAAGATGGGGTAGGGAAAAGCAGAGTGAGCAACATGCAGGATGTGGCCGAAGACCCGTGGCTGTGTGCAGTCCCCGGCTGTGCCCTTCTTTGTAAACTTCAAATGGAAAATTCCATGGGGAATTTCTTTCACCCACCTAAAAGTTGTTCATCTCAATGATCCTGTGCCTTGGGCTTCTGAAGCTAGGCATGGTCCCAGCCAAGGATAGAACAAGAGGTGGCATTCCCTCCCTTTCTTCCTTCCTCCCCTCCTTCCTCCCCTCATTTCCTTCTTTCTTTCTTTTTGAGAGAGTCTCACTCTATCACCCTGGGTAGAGTGCTATGGTGTCATAGCTCACAGCAACCTGAAATTCTTGGGCTTGAACAATCCTCTTGTCTCAGCCTCCTGAGTAGCTAGGACTATAAGCACCTGTCACAACACCCAGCTAGTATTTCTATTTTTAGTAAAGAAGAGGTCTTATTCAGGCAGCACCTATGGTTCAAAGGAGTAGGACACCAGTCCCATACTGGAGGTGTTAAGTTCAAACCCAGCCCCGGCCAAAACTGCAAAAAAAACAAAGAGGTCTTACTCTTGCTCAGGCTGATCTCAAACTCCTGAGCTCAAGCAATCCACCCACCTCAGCCTCCCCGAGTACTAAGATTACAGGAGTGAGCCCCCACTCCCGGTCTGACATCCCATATTTCAACCTTATTCCTACTTAGGGTGCAGTTCTAAAAGGGGCCCAAAACATCCCTGGAATAAGTAGAAGACTCAGAGCCAATTAAGGCCCCTGCCAGTTAATTCAGCCGCTACATAAAAACGTCTCTGCTCCCACCAAGGTGGGCAGTGCCCTGCAGTGGAAAAGATAAAACACTCCAGCTCGGCGCCTGTGGCTCAAGCTGCTAAGGCGCCAGCCATATACACCTGAGCTAACGGGTTCGAATCCAGCCCGGGCCCACCAAACAACAATGATGGCTGCAACCAAAAAATAGCTGGGCATTGTGGCAGGCGCCTATAGTCCCAGCTACTTGGGAGGTGGAGGCAAGTGAATAGCTTGAGCCCAGGAGTTGGAGGTTGCTGTGAGCTGTGATACCACAGCATTCTACCCAGGGCTACAGCTTGAGGCTCAAAATAAATAAATAAATAAAGATAAAACTCTCCTCACACTCATCTTAAAATGCAGCCCCAAACTGCCGGAGTGTATAAGGTAGTGCTTTTGTACTGCTAATGAGGGATTTCTTTAATCATGTAAATTAAAGAGAGTTTAGTACGAGATGTCTGGGGTAGAAAAACGCATGTTACAAGTGCCTTATTTGGTATATAAGCAAAGGGTCTGGGTTAATATGATATGCAGTAGAACCTTTATAGTTGACCAGCTCCCTACCTGACCACCTCCTTAAGTTGGCCTCATTTTTATAAACCAGACATCCACCCTGTGTATGTATCCGTACAGGAACTTGTGGCCTAGTTCCTTATGTTGACTACCTCTGTATGTTGACCTGTTTGTTACAGTCCCTTGGGTGGTCAGTTTACAGAGGTTCTACTATAATTCTTACATACCCACAAAATAAGTGTTAAATGAACATTTTTTTAAATACCCCTCTGAAGGTATATTAAACCATGGTCTAGCCCAGAACACCCACCCTTCTCGGTGCCCTGGACCGTGAGCGTCCCTTGTGTCTCTGTAAGCATCAAAACTCACAAGCCCAGCCCTGGCCCCTCCCTGGCCTTATACTTTCTAGTTTTGTGAACTACAGTTGTAAAGCTATTTCCTTTTCTTTTTTTTCTTTATTTTTACTTTTTGGATTTTTTTTTTTTTTTTTTTTTTAAAGACAGCCTCAAGCTGTCGCCCTGGGTAGAGTGCTATGGCATCACAGCTCACAGCAACTTCCAACTCCTGGGCTCAAGTGATTCTCCTGCCTCCTCCTCCCAAGTAGCTGGGACTACAGGCACCCACCACAACGCCCGGCTATTTTTTGGTTGCAGCTGTCATTGTTGTTTGGCGGACCCGGGCTATATTTGAACCTGCCAGCTCAGGTGTATGTGGCTGGCGCCTTAGCAACTTGAGCCACAGGCGCCGAGCTGGATTTTAATATTTTTAAATAGCTTTATTGTGATATAATTCACGTATCATACCATGCACTCATTTAAAATGTACAAGTCACATAAATTACAATAGCCACAGTCATGTGACCATGGCTGCAATCTAATTTCACTTATTTTTTTTTTTTTTTTAGGGTTGGGGTCTTGCTCCATCACCAGACTGGAGTGCAGAGGCATGATCATAGCTCACTGCAGCTTATAACTTCTGGGCTCAAACAATCCTCCCACCTCCGCCTCCTGAGTAGTGAGGACTATAGGCATACATTACATGACTGGCTGATTTTGTTCTTATCAGCAGGGTCTTGCTATGTCATCCAGGCTGGGCTCAAACACCTGCCTTCATCTCCCTAAGTGCTGGAATCACAGGCATGAACCACCACACCTGGCCTACAATTTAATTTTAGAATATTTGTGTCACCCTGAAAAGTCCTGTGTCCACTAATAGTCACTCCCCATTTTTCTACCTACATCCATCCCCAAACCTTGGTAGAAACTAACTTACTTTCTGTCTCTATAGATTTACATATTCTGGACACTTCACATAAGTAGACTTATACAAGACATGACCTTTTGTGAATGGCTTCTTTCACTTAACATGACTTTTTCAAGGTTCATCCATATCGTTGTATGTATTGATACCTCATTCCTTTTTACGACTGAAACATTCCATTGTGTAGATATAGCACATTTTATTCATTTACTTGTCATTTGATAAGGAAGACCTGTTAGTTTAAAGATGGCTTTTTGTTTTCCTTCCCAACTCCCAATCAGAAAGGGCAGCCCTAGAGTTGGGTGCGGTGGCGAACACCTGTAGTCCTAGCTAGTTGGGAGTCTGAGCCAGGAGGTTCAACTCCAGCCTGGGCAACATAGTGAGATCCCATCTCTAAAAAGGAAAGAAAGAAAAGACATCCCTAAAGATACCCAGACAGTGCATTGTCAGGACACCTTGATCTTTCTGATTTGATTTTGGGGCACATTCCTGAAAATCCTCCAGGTTGACTCTTGGGCTGATCTGATAGCTGATACCGGGGGAAAGTTTCAAGTAAAGATTTCTGGCACCCAAAGATTATCATTGTCAAGGGTATGAAGGAGTAGGAACATTGCCATGGTCTGAATGTCCCCCAAATTCCTGTTGAAACTTAATAGCCAATACAATAATGTTAGGAGCCATAGCCCTTGGGAGATGATTAGGTCAGATTAGAATCTGCCCTCCTGAATGGGGTTACAGTCCTTTTGGAACTAGTTAGCCTCTTCTGCCCCTCCATCTTCCACCATATGCAGATACTAAAATCAGCCCCCACTTGATGCTGAATCTTCTTGCACCTTGAGCTTGGACTCCCCATCCCCCAGAACATTGAAAAACAAATGTATGTTCTTTATAAATTACTCAGTGAAAGGTATTTTGTTACAGCAGCAGAACAAGACTGAGACAAAAGTCAAGTGTTGCCCTTTGGGGCTCAAAGGCCTTGGCTCCTCCGTACCCTACTCCCAACCAAACCCACTGTAGAGCAGCACGCAGTCTGAGTAAAAACAGTGTGTCATCTGCCATGCCAGCTCAGCTCTGGAGCATGACCCCTGCCCTGGAGCCTCTGCTAAGTTGACCTCTCTGAGACCATGGGAGGATTCCTACCACTCCCAGGATCTCACCTGCAGTCACTATCTTTTGGAGCCTGATGGCCAAGACCCTAATAAGGGGGTGACTGGATAGGAGGGGCAGCAATCAATATGTCAAGATGCACTCACACAGGGCCTGCTCAGTCACCAGCCAATCAGGAGTCTATAGACTACGCCATCCCAGGTGCTCTGTGACATGTTCAAGTGGAGCTGGTTTTAACAGCAGATTTCCATTTAATCTTCTTTGAGCATATTAGGCCCTCAGGAGACCTCCCAGTAAGATTCTCTTCTCTGGCCTCTCTACACACAGCCTGTGTCTGGCCCTTCCTCCTCTGTGAGGAAGGCACCAGGGGCTGGCCCACCCCCACCTTCCGTTGCATATTAGAAATAACCACAATGAATGATAGGAGGGGGCTGAATGACAAAAACCTCAGGGAGAGGGTTCTCCCTGTTCATGCTTTGTCTGGGGACACACTCACCAAGGAGGGGACACTCAGTGGTGTTATTTTGACCCCCACACACCTCCACTTCCTGTATCCTAGAGAAACTGTGAGGGCAGAAGTTCTCAGCCTGTGCTAAAAACCCCGGCAGGAGGGTGTCAGAACCTTCTAAGAAAGAAGTATCTAGGATAGAACAAGTGACAATTAAGCGTTTTTGTGGTCTCTTTGGGTGGCATACCTCTTTCCACGGGTGGAAATAATGTCCTGCTAAACCTCTGAATCTGACACTTGAGATATCTGGGGAACCATGCCCACGTGCCCCCAGGAAGTGGTCCCTTTTTTTCCCCCTCAGCTCTTCCCTGCTATCCCCATGTTGGCCAGTAGATGGTACCAGACACCACCATTTGGGGATGAAAGGTTTGGGGCCAGAGAGAGTAAAGGCTGTCATTGATGTGCCTCTATCTTGAAGGTGTGTCCATTTCACCTGATTTTAATTTAATCTCCTAGAATTCATTTTTCTTATAGGAAAAGTATTCTCATAAGTAGATTCTTTTTGTATTTATGAATAACATATTCCAGAATATAAAGAATACTCTCAAATGTATTTTTCTTACCTCCCCAGCCTCTACTCTCTCTGCCTAGCTGTCTTCAGCAACAGCAGCAGAAAGCTGAAGCAGAGAACTATTTTACATTCCTCAAAATTCTGGCATTAAAAAAAATGATCTCGGGGTGGCGCCTATGGCTCATCAAGTAGGGCGCCGGCCCCATATACCAAAGGTGGCAGGTTCAAACCCAGCCTCTGCCGAACTGCAAAACAGAAAAGTAGCCGGGCGTGTGGTGAGCGCCTATAGTGCCACCTATTCGGGAGGCTGAGGTAAGAGAAGCCCAGAAGATGGAGGTTGTTGTGAGCTGTGTGACGCCACAGCACTCTACCCAGGGCAATAAAGTGAGACTCTGTCTCTACAAAAAAAAAAAAAAAAAATGATCTCAGACTGAAAGGGCATTATGCTATATTTCTGATCAAAGAACAAGAGAATTCTCAGGAATGTTAGAAAAAAAACATATCTGAGAGATTACAAAGGTAATAAGAACAAATGACAATAAATTAGTTATTGACTCTTAATCTTTCCAGTTGGTAAAATATACAATTTCAAAATGCACATCAGTATTTGCATAATGAAAGGAAAACTGTTTCAGTTTTGTTTTTTTTTTAAATGAGAATGGATCCAATTAAACTAAATTGCAGCAGCTGGCAGGTCAGTGGCCACCATGGGCATCCTAATGCCTGCAGCCACCTTCACCTGCTCTCTGTTGCTCTGAAGAACAGTCCATTGATTGCCTTATCCAGGCTGGCTCTGCTTGCAGGGAGGGGCACACTTTAGGAAGGACCACACAAAAGGTCAAGGGCAGGCAGCAATGAGTGGCACCTTGAGAGCCAAAGGACAAGGTTGGTCAAATTGGACTCCTGGATAGAGAAGGGAACTTTATATCCAGGACCTGAGCCTGGATATAAGGAAATAAGGAAGAAAAGAGACTCATGGACTGCAAGAAGGCCCCAAGTCAGCAGAGCAATGACACTGTTCATAAAAGGAGACAAAAAGAAAGAAAGATGGGGTGGGGAGGGCTGCCAGCCTGGCCTGAATGGAGCTGGAGTTCAGAGGTCCTGAGCACCCTGAGCAGGGAGGGGCCGGCACGGACAAGATGCAAAGCGAGCCCTCAGGGAGGGTAGCGCCCCCCACCCCAGGCCTCAGAAACCACAGTCCTCCTGGAGCATCTGAGAAATACAGTGGGACAGGATGGAGTTTCACCTTTTCTTAGACTAAGAATTAAGGAGGAAAAGAGGCAGTGGGATCAGGAACTTGCATTTAGGGGGAACTTCCAGGCCTTGGGTCCAAGTACAGGGCCTTGCCAGCTCCATCACTAGCAGGGATTTCCTCACCCTAGGCACGTGGTGGCCTGGCGGGGTCAAATATTCAATACAAAGCAAATGGGACCAAATTTCAGGGCCGTGAGTTGCTAAGAGCAGTCTTAGCAACAGAGTCTCCCCACACCTCACAGCCTCTTGCTGCGTCCAGCCCTTCAGAGCAACAGAGCAGCGCCCTCCCTGCCTAGGGCCCAGTGGCCTTGTGCTCCTTATTCAAAGAGACCTTGAAATCCACTTTATCCAAAAAGAAATGCCCTGGTGGGGGTTAGGAGGACACCAGGGGCATTCCTCCCCCCGTCACAGCCTGGGCCTTGCCCTCCTCCCCGTGCAGGCAGGCCCTGGCAGAAAGCCACAGCAGGACAGCATGAGACACACCTTGACTCAGTTTGCGCTTTTATTCTGAAGCCAGCAGGTTGGTGCACAGTTGCCTTCTTGATCTGAAGTCTATGCTCCTTTCAGTCCCTGCACTACTCCCTCCCGCAGCCTGGGAGAAGGCTGCCCAAGGTCACTAAGCTCCTCTCAGGGCTGGTCCTTGGAAAGGGGCTCTCTAGGCACCTCCCCAGTTGCTCTCTAACATGTCACTATCACACTACATGTTAAGGGGGGGGAGCGTCACTGATTAATGGTAGAGTGTTAGGAAGAGCCTTAGATGAGTTGCAATCCTGGCCTAGTGGGCTGGGCGAAGGTCACAGGTCACAGGTCACAGGTCACAGGCCACAGGCTGGCTGAGAACAGAGCCTTCAGAAGCTGACTGACCTCCCTGGCTACCCACACCTGCCTTGAGGTGACTGTCCACTAGCACGTAGGAAGGGCTCTCCTTGGGCCTGCAGGCTAAAATTAAGGAATTAATCAAAGGAAGGTGAACAAACCTTAGGTTGGTCCTTTGACTCTAAGCAATGCGCCCAAGGAATGTCTAATTCATGGAGAAAGGCATGTGCAGGGGCAGGGGCAGAGGGCAGGGCGGAATCAGGTCACCCAGAGAGAGGAGAGGATGTCCTTTCTGCCATTTACAACCACTCAGGAAGCCTGAGCACGGAAGAGAACCGGGCAAGGCACCACTCAGGGCCACAGCCCCACGCTGGGACGCCCTCAGGCCAGCCTGTGGGCCCTGTCGTGGTGGGAGGTGTGTATGCGTGCGCGTACCAAGCAGGAGTGAACAGAGTAGGCAGTGTAGCGGCTGCGGGAGTTGGGGAGAACCAGGTCTCACTGTAGATATAGAAATCCAGAAGACACTCCCCCAGGGTGTGCTCAGGAAGAGGCCGGGTGGGTACCCTGAGACCAGGATCGCTCCTAAAAGTTGATGTTCTTCAAGTTTGTGGAGCAGCGGTACCTGCCGTCCAGGAACCTGGAGCACAGCAGATTGGGCAGGCAGGGACAGGTATGGTGTTGACGTTTCCTGAAGAAGGGGACCTGGGGAGAGAAGTGAGGGACACCTTCACCAAAGAGAGTGGGTCTCCTGGCAAGGGCCTCGTTCAGCCCAGCATCAGCAACTGTCTCACCTCCACAACCCCCAACCCCACACCAAGCACAACAATAATAGCAATTAGAGATGTGGACACTGAAGCCCAGGGTAGCTAAGCAACATGCCAAGCTAATATGTGGAGGAGCCAGGGTTTGGGGGGATTTTCTTTTTTTTTCAGAGACAGAGTCTCACTTTGTCACCCTGTGTAGAGTGCCATGTTGTCATCTTAGCTCACAGTAGTCTGTAACTCTTGGGCTTGAACAATCCTACTTCTCTATTTTTAGTGCAGACAGGGTCTCACTCCTTCTCAGGTTGATCTCAAACTCCTGAGCTCAAGCCATCTACCCACCTCACTCTTCCAGAGTGCTAGGATTACAGGCGTGAGCCACCGCACATGGCCAAGGAGCCAAGGTTTGAACACAAGCACTCTGGCTCTGGAAACCCAGCGTGTGTGCACTCACATACCCAGAACACAAGTGCCTGCACACACACCCTGCACATGTGCACTTGCCCACACACAGATCCAGCACATATGCACCTGCATACACACACACACAGCACATGTGCCCCTGCACACACACACACACACACTGCACATGTGCACCTGTACACACACACACCCTGCACACGTGCACCTGTACACACACCCTGCACACGTGCACCTGTACACACGCAGACCCAGGACATGTGCACCTATACACACACACAGACCCAGCACACATGCACCTGTACACACACACACAGCACATGTGCCCATGCACACACACACACACACACACCCTGCACATGTGCACTTGCCCACACACAGATCCAGCACATGTGCACCTGCATATACACACACACAGCACACATGCACCTGTACACACACCCTGTACGTGTGCACCTGTACACACACACACCCAGCACACGAGCACCTGTACACACACCCACCCTGCTCACATGCACCTGTACACACACAGACCCTGCACCCGTGCACCTGCACACACACACACCCTGCACACGTGCACCTGTACACACACACACACCCTGTACATGTACACCTGTACACACACACCCAGCACCCGTGCACCTGTACACACACACCCAGCACAAGAGCCAGTAAACACACACCCAGAAAACAGATCTGAAGAGCGTCTCGGAGAGAACGTGTGTGACAGT
>CAUYRH010036135.1:0-26992 GCA_963574655.1 Perodicticus potto
AAATTAGCTTCATATTAGGGCTGAGTACATTGGATACTTTTTCTTCCATTCTTGAGATACTTTGCTAAGAAGAATATGTTCCAGCTACATCCATGTAAACACAAAAGAGGTAAAGTCTCCATCTTTCTTTAAGGCTGCATAATATTCCACGGTATACATGTACCACAATTTATTAATCCATTCGTGGGTCGATGGGCACTTGGGCTTCTTCCATGACTTAGCAATTATGAAGTGGGCTACAATAAACACTCTGGTACATATATCTTTATTATAATGTGATTTTTGGTCTTCTGGATATATACCCAATAAAGGAATTACAGGATCGAATGGCAGACCTATTTTTAGATCTCTAAGTATTCTCCAAATATCTTTCAAAAAGGAATGTATTAGTTTGCATTCCCACCAGCAATATAGAAGTGTTCCAGGTTTTTCTTAATAGGTTAGTTTTTACTGTCACCTGGCAGTTTTCGTTTTGATTTTGGCCAGGTTGATGACTATTTGTCTTGGAGATGTGCTATTTGCTGCAAATCTTGCTGGTGTTTGATGACCATATTGCATGAATGCACCGAGTAGAAACAATCTACCAATTCCGAGGTTATTTTCTTCATTCATTCGCTCAAAGTGGTTTTCCATACATTTTGATTTTTCTTCTTCTCTCTCACAGATACCTATAATTCATAAATAGGGTCCCTTCACATAGTCCCATATTCCTCTGATTGTTCATTCTTCTTTATTCTTTTTTTCAGCATCTTTGACCACAGAGTTAGTTTGAAAGCTTTTCCTTTAAGCTCTAAGATTGTTTCTACTTGGTGCAGCTTATTGATTCTACTTGGTCCAGCCTATTGAAGATTTTTGCTATATTCAGAAATTCCCCAAATGACTTTTTCATTTCGCTTAAGTTCTGTTTTATTTTTTTTATGTCATCTAGCTTTTTAGTGCCATTTTTACTTTTTTAAATTGATGTCCTGGAATATGTTTCAGTCTTCTCTCTGTTGATTTTCAACTTTCTCTTCAATGCATTTATCTTCTTGTCATTCATATTCTGAACTCCAATTCTAGCATTTTGAACCAGAATTCTTTATTTAGCTTGTTTCTTCTCAGCTGAAGCTCCTTCTATCAGCTCAGAGCAAACAAATTGTGGTGCACCTTTTCTCCTTTGCTTAGAACTGTGAAAGGTGAGAGCTGTCCCCAAGTGGTGCTTCTGTGACTTTCTCTGGAAGATTAACCTTGCAGGATGGGGCAGAGGCACTGAGAATACTTAATATAACTGATCTGTGTTGTCCCATTCTCCTGTGATTGTCACAGTCCAAGTTGGTGGTGGATGATCTTTGTGTAGCGTAGTGGGTTGTTTCCTAGACCACTGTTGGAAGCTTGGGTAGGGATCTGGGAAATTACTTCTCCACAGAGACTGGTTATGCTGAGAATATTCTTCCCTGGTCTCCCCATGGTAGTGGCAATGGCATCTTCTTGAGGCTATCTAAGCAGTGACAACAGATATCACTTCACTTGGGTTCCAGTGTGATGGTGTCTTGTTTTTAACAAGTGATTCATTGGACTACGAGGGTGGTTCCTGCCAGGGGGCAGGTGGGAACATCAGGGGCAGGGCGTGGGTACATAAGATGCTGGAGCCTCAGGGGCAGAGCCAGAAGGCTGGGCCTGAGGAAGTGCAGAAGCGGCATAGGCAGAGCCTTGGGTCGGGGCAATGGACTTGTCTTCATGGCTCCCCCTCCTTGCCTATGGCCGGCAGAGGCAGTCACTGCACTCCTGACTATACTCAAACTCCCTGTAGGGGAGGGGTGCTTCGTGTCTATCATGGGGCTCATGAGAGCACCCATTGTCCTTGTTCTTTCCCTGGCCTGACTGCTGCAATGTGGGAGCGGCTACGGCAACACTGAGCCCTATGAAGACCAGGCAATCTGCACCTGATTGTTTAGAATGGCATCAGTTGTAGTGACCAGGAATGGAGCCACCATGTCCCCGCTGTGCACACTCCCCAGTGCAGTGTCACTGCAGGTGACTCCAGCAGGTTCGTAATCAGTCTGCAGATCTGGGGTGGTGGGGGCCCCTCACCTCAGCCGCAGTGTCTGTCCCTCCTGATGTGTGGATGCCTCCCAAAGTTACCTTCTGATCTTGCTCAGTAGACCACCGCACCTTCTCCTCCTCCATTCTTACTGCCCACCATTGCTCCAGTGGTTCACAATGCTTTCTCCAAGAAGGCTCATGCATAAGTGGACTTCCACCTGCAACATTCGGTCCTCTCCTTAAAAGCAGTGAAAGTGGGCTGCCCAGAGTCTTCCACCTTACCCCTTAATTATTTTTAATTGTGTATATTTCTTATTTTAGATGTATAATGTCCACTTTATGGATTTATGCTCTAATAAAAAGAAAAAATATCAATAGTAATAGCTATATTTTAAGTCCAAATTTTCTGATAAATGTATTTTATATTCATAATACTAAATAATGAACAAATATTAAGAAACTAACATTTCCCTTTACCTGAAGAAGAAATAGAGACCTCTACATACATTTCAATGAGTTAATTATGATATATGTGAATATCACCCATTGTTTTTATTGTAGGCATTTATTTTATTATTAATTTTTTTATATTCTGTGAATTAAATCATTTGAGTGATGTCTAATATTTTTTGAATATAATAAAAGAAAATGAAGCTCTTTTTTCCTGAATTTGTATCTAGAATATATAACTTTCATCTGACCAGTAACCAATTCTATAAACATGAACTTTCAAATTAAAGTCTTGGCAAAGAGTCTCTAATTCTTTATTATGGACACAAATTTTTTACAATGTACATGAATTATATTTTATGTATACGCTCAAAAAACTATGCTTTTTATGAATGTCATTTTATTCAGATTTAGCTGAGTATTTTGAGCACCTGCTATAAACATTTACGATATTTTTATCCAAAGCTTACCATGAACTCTCTATAAAGGTATTTCTCTCTCATAAGGCATGAGACAATTCTGACCCTGGAAGAAGTAAAATCTTAGTTTATATCTCAACAATATTTAATTATAAAGTTATTTAATTATAAAGTTAATTATAAAGCTAATTATGTATTTCCCTCTTTATATTTTTGTCTAATTACATGGCTAAACTAAACTTATAAAGGAAGAAATGTATGTAATTATCATTATATTATTACTTATTCATAGTAATTTGAGACAGTTGTTTCTTTACAAAATAGGATTAGGTAGTTTTTCTTGCATTATTTTGACATAATTCATTGACAACCCTTATAGTGCATATCATTTTTTAAAAGTTGTTTTATTTGAGGGAAAAAACAAAAACAAGCAAATAAATAAATAAACATAACATCAAATTACATATTTTAAGGAAGAAAATAGATTTCTTATATTTCACATTTCTGGAGAGCCCCTTTAAAGCTATTTAAAAGAACATTAAACTTTTAATACCATGGAAATTATATTCACTCCATCTATGACTAACTAAAAATATTAGCTTATCATTTTTAGCCAACCATAATTTGTACTACTCTATGGAATCATATTTTAGTTTTTAATATTTTGTTCCACAATTTTTTTAGCTTTAAGCTTTTGTATATTAATCCATATGCAAGTGGAAAATAGGGTTTCTCCCCCATATTTTTAGGGAAAATGTTGTTATTAAAGGCTATTGTTATGAAAAATCCACATTAAATAAGTTTTGCATAGGATTTTAGTTTAAACTACCAATTTAGATACAATTTCAATTTTAAGACATAATTCTTACCAGACTTTCTTAAAATTCACTCCAGGTGGGAAGACAAGAAAAATAGGACATTTTGGCCAACTGGCCTCATGACACAATTTGTAATGAACATTTTGCTGAAGTCTGCTCATGAATAACAAAAACACATGTAATCTAACAAAATAAATGGATTGTAAAACCTTTAATAACCTGTCTCTATCAAGAGGATTGAGAAATAAAAATGAACTTTCACCTTGCCGATCTCTTAAAAACAATTTCTGATTTTGCATGTGTTTTATTTTTATCACATTAAGATTATGATTTAAATGCCCCAATGATGAAAGCTCAATACTAAAAGGTCTCTGTAAGTAGAGACTCATATCCAAGGTGTGACTCAAGTGAACAGGCTTCCAGGCAAAAAAAGTGTTAGAAAGATGCAAATATCAACAGCAGGTATGTGGTGGAGCTAAACAGCAGCTGGGAAAAAAAGTCAGAAAGTGTCAACTTTGCAGGAGACCTTTACTCAATATGCTAGTTAATTGGGTAAATTACAGTGTAGTCAGTGAGTGACCTCTCAGCAGAGCAGGAGTTAATGATGACAATTATTCGGGAAGAAAGAAGAAAAGGAGGGATCTATATTATGAAATATGGTATTTAGAACATACAATAAAACCTGTAAATCCGAGATCTTTCCAAAGACATCCTGCTGTTTCATAAAGTTAAAAGGATGGATGCAAAAATCTCTCCATTTGTAACGTTATCTGGAATTTTAAGAAGAGAATAATGAAAAACAAGGGATGGCCTTCGAAGTAACTGGCATTTTATATTTGCCAGTTATGAAAGGTCTAAATCTTTGCCTGATAATACAAAAATGAAAGATCTAAAATCCAATATATGCTATTTTTGTTTCCAGCTTCCTATGGCCCTAATTTTAATCGGAGTAAATTAGCCTGGCCAAATACAATATTTTTTAATTTAATGTAATGTAGTTTAATTTTACAGTATGATGATTAGATACACAATGTGGAATGTTAAATCAAACTGATTAACATAACCATCACCTCACTTATATATTTTTTGTGGTAAGACATTTTTAATTTACTCTTAGTTATTTAGAAATATACGCTTGTATTGTGCACATTAGGTGAGATCCCACCAAATGTCTTGCCTCCTCCCACCAATCATCTAAAATCCTATGTATCTTAGAGTAGAAGAAAATTGTTGTATAAACAAAACATCAACAGATAAATTGTATAGTAAGTCTTTAACTATATACTTGATGTGTCTGTTATTGTGAATCTTTTGTTTAACAACCCTTTAAGATACTCATGGAATGCATCATTTTAAAATATATATGTATTTTAAAAATAAAGGAACAAGCATGTTTAAAAATCAATATCTGATTAAATATTTAGAGAGAAAGTTTAATAAGGTCTACATGTTTGAAATAACATAGTGTGGAATATAATCATAAAATAATATATCTTTTTACCAGTTTTCTACTTATATCATGATTTACAAGCATCTTAAATTAAAGTTATCCCAGACTAATGTCAACCCCTCCAAAAGAATAATGATGAATATAATATTTTTAAAAGACTAGAAAATAAAAGCCCTTGACATTGATTCAGGTATACATGGGAATTAGAGCCATGGGATAGGGTACATATTAGACATAAGAACTTGTCTTATATGAACATGGGAGAAACATAACTCCCAGGAGAGTCACAAGGTTGTAAGTTATTACTTAATGCCCTTGTTCATTCAGTTGGAAAGGAAAGGAACATCAAAATGGTACTTCTTTCTTCGTTTTGATAGCTCTGTTTGTTTGGTTTATTTATTTATTTATTTTAGTTTTTCACTGAATAAGCAAAGCTCCATTAAGATTTTTTTTTTAGAGACAGAGTCTTACTTTGTCGCCCTAAAAGTAGAGTGCTGTGGTGTCACATCTCACAGCAATCTCCAACTCCTGGGCTTAAGTGATTCTCTTGCCTCAGCCTCCCCAGTAGCTGGGACTACAGGCGCCTGCCACAATGCCCGGTTATGTTTTTGTTATTGTTGCCGGGTTTGAACCCGCCACCCTTGGCATATGGGGCCGGCACCATCCTCACCGAGCCAGATTTTTTAATATAATACATAAATTTGCCTAGTATTAGCAGTTGAAAATGATATCACAAAATTAATTGATTTTACATAGGATAATCGTATTTATATCATAGAAATGCCCTGAACAATTTTTTTTTCTAAATGAAGTATTTAACTTTTCTTTATAATGTCTTTTTTTTCAAAGTCTTTACTTTTTAAATTTAAATTCTCTGTTATCAGAATTTTTAGGAAAAGATGCAGGCAGAATATTTAAATGAATACTATCATTATTGTAATTTAGAATATCAGGTAAACTTTAAAATAAGCATATTTATTTTGCAAATTGTTAAATGAAGCTATTTTCATAAATAAATGAGCTTCATACTGCAGAAAAATCATGACCTTTGACATCAGACTAGCCGGAGCATCTTCTCCACTTCTGCGATCTTCAGGTG
The DNA here is from genome assembly GCA_963574655.1 of Perodicticus potto. NCBI lineage: Eukaryota > Metazoa > Chordata > Mammalia > Primates > Lorisidae > Perodicticus > Perodicticus potto. The sequence goes on from CAUYRH010036135.1 coordinate 6,259, forward strand.
AATGGCTCTTCCCTACCCTAGGAGGAAACTCTGGGCCTGAGTGGAGGTTACGATTAGGGTTAGGGTTAGGGTTAGAGAGGATAAGCTGAGATTGACTGGTCTGGTTGGTAACAAAAAATAGTTTGAGGTGACTGGGATCCCTCATTTCTTCCTACCAGGTATTTTTGTTCAAATGAGATGATATCTGTATCAAGATGGTAATTTTAAAGAATATCCCAGCCTAGCAAATCTGTTGAGAAATGCATAAGCACACATATTATGCTATTTTCAAATCCATGCAGATTTATCTGAAGTGTTGATAATTTATACAATAATAAAAAAGTATATGAATACAATGTATGCTTTTTACTCTCTCCTTTTACCTTTTTTAAAGTGATGAGAAAATACAAGGAAAAAATTTGCCCTTTATAAAATGCTAGTATTTTTTATAATGTTAATTAAAATAACTCCTGCAGTATTATTACTTCTACCATAAAAAATGGTAAAATATGCTTATAAAATGATAAAAATGTGATATACATCTATATTCCAAGTTTACTAAGTAAAGATTTTATTAGAATATATGAATAATTCTGGAACCTTCTGTATAGAATATAAATAAAAATATAACCATGTTTTCTTGCTAGTCACCAGCAGTGATCCTTAAGAATTAAACTAGTAGGTTTATTGATGCTTTCATCTGTTTATGAATATTATAAAATCAGTTATTATGGATTTTTTATCAGATTTCTTATTTATATTAACATATCAATAATACTATCTGCTAATGTGGGAAATTCCATTTTTGTGTGTATGTGCCTAAATGAGGTGATTCTTTGAAAAGAGTTTGAATTGAAAAAAGCTTCCAGGGTTAATCTCTTATGGTAAAAAGAACAGAGAAATAGGTATTCAACTCAATGAGTCTGCAGGATGTCAGAAGCTTTTTTCCAAATTCTGTCAGCTGCGTATTTCTCCTAACTCCTTATGTGGCCCGTCATTGCCACTGTCCGGCTGCCTTGCCCCCAAATTATCACTTGTTTATTTTTCATTCACTTGTTTTTTTCTCGTATTTTCTATATCCTATAGTCTTCACTGTGACATTAATGATGAAATTTTTGAAAGAAGACTGTGAAAAGATTATCACTTTGTTAAAAATTGGACTTTCTTAACTCCATTTAAAATATGAGAAGAAATTAAAAGGGGAAATATTGAAACACTTCTCACCTCAAAAAATCAATTACATTTCAAAAGATCTCTATTCCTGCAGGTTCCTGAAATGTATATTTGAAAAATGAAAAGGAATCCATTTAAAAATAATATTTTCTGACTACCCTAACTCTTCTAATATTGCAACATTTCAGGGGTCTTTAATGTTCATTCACGTTTGTAGGTCCAATATGTCTATGATATATTTTGTTTAGCTCTACTTCCTCGACTTTATCAAGTTTCTGTGAAGTGGGCTTTGATTCTGTTCCACTATTCAAAACATTTAAATCAATACTAGAATAATACTTGATGATCAATAATTCATTTTGGGTAAGGAATAAGGTGCAGTCAAGATTCGATTTGAGTTGATTTGAAATATAGAAAATCAATACTTCATTTCATTGACTTGAAGATATATCATATTGCATGTAAAATAGTGTATATTTTTCATATTATATATAAGATGGAGAACAGATAAATGCCATAGAATCATGTTACATTCTATTAGGACACATACATTTTGCATTCTGAGTGGGCTTTGCATATAGTGTAGTTCATGAAGGTTCATTAATTAAAGTAAAAGATCTATTAATAATACATGTTTCAGTAAAAATATATTCTAGAAATTTGAACACACTCTGTATTCCCTTCCTATCATTAACCTTTCTTTTTTCAGTTGTGTGACATTTTTCTCCTAGGGACTGTGTAGAATGGAGTGCATTCCCAGCAGGACGGCATCTGTTAAAGGACATCCAGAGAGGGACAGCCGACTGTCTTCAGTCAGACTGTGCTTCACCCCCTCCCAGGGGAAAGGAGGAGGGCGATGGGCATTTGTCTAAGTGCTGTGGCTTCGTGTCCTGCCACGGTTCCTTGAACCAGTGTTAGGAAGATAATCATTGTTCCTTTTTGTTTTTCCTCCTCCTCAAACAGGCTAATATCTTATTTTTTATTTTTTATTTTTTTTTATTAAATCATAGCTGTGTACATTAGTGCAATCATGGGGTACAATGTGCTAGCTTCATATACAATCTGAACTATTTTCATCCAACTGTTTGACATAACCTTCATGAGATTTTCTTGGTTATGGTATGAAAACATTTGTATTCTGCATTTAGTAAGTTTCACCTGTACCCTTCTAAAATGCACCATCACTGTGATCCCACCAATTACCCTCTCTCCACCCCTCCTCCCCCCACCCCACCCATCCCTTGCCCGTTTGCCCGTAGTCTTTTGCTATAATTGGGTTATAGCCTTCATATGAAAGTTATAAATTAGTTTCATAGTAGGGCTGAGTACATTGGATACTTTTTCTTCCATTCTTGAGATACTTTGCTAAGAAGAATGTGTTCCAGCTCCATCCATGTAAACATGAAAGAGGTAAAGTCTCCATCTTTCTTTAAGACTGCAAATACCTTAATAGTTCCAAAGTAGTAGATATTTATCCATGTGGCTCTCCTATAATAAATCTTATTGTCAAGCAGATATGCAGCTATTAACAACTTCCAGAAAGGCTCAATTCTACAAACAAGAATGTTCTCAAAATATAAATGATGAAAGACCCATTATTCTCTGAAGCTATATAAGTCAATGGTACTAAATTACTTGTTAGCATAAGAAAATGGGCATTCTTACTGGCTGATGATGGCTATCAAAATCAACCTTCAGGGAGTTAGAACATCATAGGTGAAAATGCAACTATATCCATAAACAAAGATAAGAAAAGAGAGGAAGCAGAAACTTCAGAGAGAGATTAAAAGCCTAAAAATTATTAACATTGGAGAGAGTTAACTTTCGTACATCAATATCCTCTGTGAGAATTAAAATGTCACAATATGTGTAAAGACACTGAAAGATAACAGTATACTATAATATTTACTGTACATTCAAATGACTTCACTCTGATCAGAAATCCCTCAAGTCATGGTATTCTAGAATAGCTGCTAACTAGCAGGTATTCATAAAGAAACAAACACATAAATTCTAGTGCATGTCTATAAAACATCAGGAGTATGCAATGCACTTGAAGATATATTTACCAAAAGATGTATTATTAAAGAGTGATTGGCTCAAAGTTTCAGGTTCAATTATACAGAAAGTTGATGTAAAACTACATTTCTTGGCATCTCTAGATAAATAAGAATATCTGCACATGTTTATTTAAATGATATTTCCACCTATAAGTATCCCTTCCTTTTTAAATCTAAGAATTTTTCTCACAATACATCAGTTATTTTTGAAGCTGTCATTAGGAGTAATACAACATTCATTTTTTAAAAAAGGATTTTTCTTTAAAAAAGTATTCAATTATTTTATCTCCTCTCAACTGTACACATTTAAATTTTTGTTTTTTTCATAGCAACCAGTATTTTTTTTGTTTGGTATATGGACAAATGACATCTGGCTTCTGGATAACTTTATTCTGGTCATCCTGTCCCAGTAAATCAATACAACACTGACAACAGGGCAAAGGATAAATCAGATGTGATCAGTAATTGATCTCCATTTCAGAGGAGTTCATTTTCTTCAAACTGGAATAAAATTATTAATTAGAGCAAAACAGCATTTGGTTTTAACATCTAAGTAGAAAGATCTCCGCCTGTGTGTGTGTGTTTCTTCCTAGCCTAATTATGGCAGCACTTTACGGAGAGGAGTGCTCAGTCAATACTTGAACGAGTTCTTTCCTTCCATCCCCTTGTTGGAATGACACAGTGGAAGGAAGCGACCGTGCACAGCTGTGGCGCGTCACAGCAAAGGATAAATCAGATGTGATCACCAGAGCTCAACCTCTGAGATGTTCATTTTCTTCAAACTGTCGCAAACTGACAAGCAGAACCACTTGCCTAAAAGATTTCTGACAGATTCCATCAAGACCAATGAAATGGCAGCTAGAGAGTTAAATCAATGGTTGCTTTAGGTCAGCTCAATGGCTTTCTTTCTATTACTAAGGATGCATTGCTAGGAATCCCTGCAGACAGCTTTGACACCCCCACGCGCAGGCGAGAAGTCTGGGTTACATCCTATCAGAGTGGCAGTCGGAGTATTGAGGGAGGTGCTGTGGTTTGGAACGTCGGTCAGTGAGTCGTGGAGAGGAGCCCAGCTCTGGACAGCATCTTCCGCTCAGCGCAGGATGACCACAGGTTCCCTGCAGAGTGAGTCCATCTGCCATGTGGGAAGGGAGTTAAACGCCTTAATAACAGGGTCAGCATAACACCCGTGTTCGGTAAGCTAGAAGGAGCTGGCACTGGGTAAGCAGAAAATGGTTTCATAAAATAAAGAGCAGTAAAAGGCACTTCCTTTCATTAAGCACCTTGTATTGTAATAGTAATTTTAACACCTTCCCTTACACTTTCTTGATATTTGGCATTAGCTTGTGGCTTTCTGTTATGCAGGTCGTGGAAAGCCAATTTTCACCTGGAGTAACAGAGGAGAGGGGATGGGTTTGCAGAAACAGAAAACTCCAAAATGTCTTTGTAATGCTAATGAGGAATGATATGAAAACTAAGGAAAGGAACAAGATGAGGAAAGTGTATGAATTGGATGTTGGCTCAGGTGTTCAGTTTTGTGTTTTAGAAGGTGCTGGCACATCCTAGCTACAAGACAATGTGAGGCGTGTTGTGGTGCACAGGGGGGGCTCAGAGGCGATTCCAGCACAGCCATCGCCGAGGAGTTTCCAAGGGATAGTTTTTTGACATTATTGTTACGTGGTTACAAGGTGCTATTTGGAAAGTAGATTCAGAAAAGGTGTTAGGTCAAGTTTCAGGTATTTGTATTTAGACACACAAGATATCGACAACCCTCCTCTATGCTCTCTTTCCCTCAGCATGGCAGTAGGTAAGGCCAGAGCTGCTGGGACTCACCAGGGGAAGGAGACAGGGGGAACAAATTTCTGTAATAAAAACGGGACAGGGGAGGGAGGGAGAGGAGGGTGTTCCCACTTAATGGGCACAATTTCAGGGTGAATGGCACACCTCTTGGGGCACAATTATAAGAGGGACTTCATCTAACAAATGCAAACGTTATAACCTAGTTCCTTGTACCATCAATAAAAAAAGAAAAGAAAAAGAAACAGAAAAACCATACTGGTTTTAATTTGAGACTCCAGTTTCTGAAAAAAGTGGATTCAACCAAGCTACTCCTTTGTGCTCGAGATGGTGATAGTCCTTAATTAACCAAAAAGATTCAATGGATTTTATAAAAGTCTCAACAAAATGTAATTCTAATACAACTTTTAAATATTGGTGTACAAAACACTTCTCATTGGGCCAAGTATCATAGAGATGCTCATCTTTAATCTCTGTTTTACCAAATTTATCTCAACAAAATGCAAATACAAGAAATTTAGAACTGGGCTTTTGGTTTCCTAAGCCCAGTTATTCACTTAGGCTATTTCCTTTTTTTTTTTTTGGCAGTTTTTTGCCAGAGCTGGGTTTGAACCCGCCACCTCTGGCTTATGGGGCCAGTGCCCTACTCCTTTGAGCCACAGGTGCCACCCCACTTAGGCTATTTTCAATGAGGAAAGTTTATAGTCAGAATTTTAAGTTTTGAGGACCATATATATTATTAAATAGGTGATGTGGATTAATACCTCTGTATATATAATTATTTTTGATGAATGAAAATAATACTTTGATAAAAAATATATTGGTTTGATAAATCTGTTTAAAATATTTTTCCCACTTACAAATCATACTGTGCTAAATAATTTTGTAGCCTTGTCTTCTTATAAATAATCCCCATATTTTGACCCTTCCTTCATTTCTCTACTGCCATTATCTAAACTAATACAAACTCCTCCTATCCATTTCTTGCTGATCTGGTCACAGTAAGTTTATTCCCTGTGTAATATTAAAGATGGGACCAAACTTAAGGAATTTGACTTTTACAATATGATGCAAGACTTAGGTATTTCCTAGAATTGTATCATTAAAATAAGTTATTCCTTCTTTTTTTTTTTTTTTTAGTTCAAGAGTGTTTTATTTATTGAGTACTGTATGGCAGGTGCTGTTAAGAGCACTAAAGAACAAATTTTATTAATTATTTTCCTTAAAGGCTCCTAGATTGGGTGGAAATCTTATGTGTTGAGAAGAAAAATTCACAACTTCTCTCTCTGTGGACTAAACGCACATAGCCCGGTTTCACAGTGACACTGTAGACCCCATAGTAGTGGTGTTTTCTTAACTTCCCTGCTTCAATTTACACATGACAGGCACATTAATCACCTCCACATCTTATGTATTGTCCTAAAGTTCAGTGTTGTTTAGCTCAAAGAGCTATAGCACGTTCAGTATTTATAAGTACATGTTCACGAGTAAAATGTAAATATCATTTACATTTATTTTTATGCAATCAAAAAATGACCAAGCTATAGATTTTTAAAAGTTTACTTAAAAACATTATTTTAGTTGATTTTGGTGTTTATTTGGAAGGTAATATAAGAAGATTTCTTTGAGACAACAAAATGTTAAGTAAATGTTAATTTTCCCTTTAAGTATTTTGAAGACCACCTTCCTCTTACGAACTCCAAATGATTTCATCTTAGGTAACTTAAAGAAAAATAAATCAAAATCTGAGCCCACAATGGATGCACATTGTTAATAGCCAATGACTTATTCTTTGTTTTATTAAAGGAAAAGGTTTTGGTAATAATTCTTCTGAAAATTTTCTAATTCTACTTGAAAATGCTGGCAAACCATTAAAATGATGCAATAAATAGAGGAAAACTCTCTAGACTCAGAATAAGAAGCTCTCTAGTTTGGAGTTCTAAATCTAAACTTTAAAGGTCTATATTGTGTTTAAATTCAAATCTGTTCATTTGATTTTATAAGAGGGGAAAACTGCACACTAAACCCTAACTATATATCACTAGCATTATTTTACATGATATGAAGTTTATAAATCTAATTAACAGCTTATTTACCACTTGTACTAACTAATCCAAAACCTATAACAACTTTACTATAATTAAATAAACTAATGGTAAGTTAAATAGGCAATACATTATTATTTATTTTTTTTGAGTATTTTTTTTATTTTTTATTTTTTTTATTATGGAATCATAGCTGTGTACATTAGTGCAATCAAGGGGTACAATGTGCTGGTTTCATATACAATCTGAACTATTTTCAGCAAAATGATTAACATAGCCTTCATGGTATTTTCTTCATTATTGTATGAAGACATTTGTATTCTGTATTTAGTAAGGTTCACCTGTACCCTTCTAAGATGCACCATGGGTGTGGTGCCACCAATTACCCTCCCTCCACCACAACCTCATCCCTCCCCACCCCTCCCTTGCCCTTTTCCCCATATTCTTGTACTATAGTTGGGTTATAGCCTTCATATGAAAGCTATAAATTAGCTTCATAGTAGGGCTGAGTACATTGGATACCAAAGAGCTTTTACTTAATGTTGGTTATATCTGTCAATATTTACAATATTACAAATTAAAAGTGGGAAATGTTTTAAACACAGGAATATAGAAACACTCATTCTGTTAGCTATCAGAGCATTCCATAGTATCACATACCCTCTTGAAAACTCTACTCTGTACTCATAATAGATTGTGAAAAAGGCAAATAATATCTTAGTAATATTATGAAAATGGTTTTGACTTCATGAACCTCTGTAAATGCTCAGGGACTCCCAGGAATTACTGGTCTGGGTCCCACTTTGTGAACCACTGACCTCTGTATTCAATAAAACTCCAATTCTAATCCCCAAAGCCTTTTCATTTAACTTGACAAACTTACTCTAAAATTTGTATAGATGAGCAAAGGGCCAAGCATAGTCTGAAATAATTGCTAAGACAAATAAAGATGGTGAAGTTGGCCTACCAGGTATCAAGAGTTATTAGAAAGCTATGTTAACAACAACATTATAGGCTCAGCGCCTGTGGCTCAATGGGCTAAGGTGCCAGCCACATACACCTGAGCTGGTGGGTTCGAATCCAGCCTGGGCCCACCAAACAACAATGACGGCTGCAACCAAAAAATGGCCGGGCATTGTGGCGGGCGCCTATAGTCCCAGCTACTTGGGAGGCGGAGGCAGGAGACTCGCTTGAGCCCAGGAATTAGAGGTTGCTGTGAGCTGTGATGCCGTAGCACACTATCCAGGGTGACAGCTTGAGGCTCTGTCTCAATAAAAACAAAACAAAACAACAACAACAGTATATTTGGTGCAGGTTTTCCAGTGCAACAGAAGAGAGCGCTCAGAAACTGACGCATGTATATGTGGAACATTGTAGAGGTTGCATATTAGAGTATTGGGAACAGGAGCACTGATCAATAAATGAAGTAGGAAAAAGTTGTTATCCATCTGGGGGGAAAAATGACAATGGATCCTTGCCTTATTTCACCCACAAAATCAGCTCCATGTGGAAGAAGGACTTAAATATTAGGTGCAAAAATGATGAAAATGTAGGAGAATATCTTTTTCACCTTCAGCGTTTCTTTTTTTTTGGAGATAGAGTCTCACTATGTCACCCTCGGTAGAGTGCTGTGGCTTCACAGTTCACAGCAACCTCAAACTCTTGGGCTCAAGCGATTCTCCCTTGTCTCAGCCTCCCAAGTAGGTGGGACCACAGGCGCCTGCCACAATGCCAGGCTGTTTTTTTGTTGCAGTTTTCGTTTTAGCTGGCCTGGGCTGGATTCGAACCTGCCAGCCTCAGTGTATGTGGCCAGCGCCGCCCACCTTCAGTATTTCTTAATACCAGCATTAAAGAAAAGATTGATAAATTTAACTATAATAATATTAAAGAACTTCTCTGTTCATCAAGGAGGTAATGGAGAAATGGGAGTGAGGAGGTGCTATGTTCTGAATGTCCCCTCCCAAAATTCATGTGTTGAAACTTAATCCCCAAAGCTATAATATTAAGAGGTGGGGCCTTTAGTAGGAGGTGTTTAGTTCATGAGGGCAGAGCCCTCATGAGTGGGATTAATGCCCTTGTAAAAGAGGCCCAAGGCCCATGGAGGGCTTTGTTCACCCCTCCCCCATCAGAGGGTGCCATTTACAATGAACGGGCACTCATCCCACGCTGACTCTGCCAGCACCTGGATCTTGGACTGCCCAGCCTCCAGGACTGTGAGCAATACATTTCTATTGTTTATAAATTAACCAGTCTCAGGTATTTTGTTATAGCAGCCTTAATGGACCAAGACAGAAATTGGTACTGAGTAGTGGGGTGTTACTATAACAAAAAGCTACTATAAAAATGTAGAAGTCGGCTTGGCATCTATAGCACAGTGGTTACAGTGCCAGCCACATACACTGAGGCTGACGGGTTTGAACCTGGCGTCTGCCAGCTAAAGCAACAATGACAACTGCAACAACAGCAACAACAAAATAGCCGGGCGTTGTTGTGAGCACCTGTAGTCCCAGTAACTTGGGAGGCTAAGGCAAGAGAATCGCTTAAGCCCAGGAGTTGGAGGTTGCTGTGATCTGTGACACAACAGCACTCTACTGAGGGCGACATAGTGAGACTCTGTCTCAAAAAAAAAAAAAATGTGGAAGTGGCTTTGGAGCTGGGTAATAGGAGAGGCTGGATGAACTTAGAGGTGTGTGCCAGATAAAGCTTATAATGCCCTAAAGGGCAATAGGGTGAGAAGGAAAAGAGGTGAGCTATAGAGAACTCTTCAGTCTTCTTAGAGCCTGTCTAAGTGGTTGTAATCAGAAAGCTTAGTAGAAAAATGGACAATAAAGGATATTCTGCTGAACTCTCAGATGGAAGTGAGGAGCATGTTGTTAGAAACTGAAGGAAAGGCGGGGCATGGCCCAGCACTCTGGGAGGCCAAGGCAGGTGGATTACTTGAGCTCATGAGTTCAAGATTAGCCTGAGCAAAAGCGAGACCCTATCTCTATTAAAAATAGAAAAAAATATTTTTATAATAGATTTTTTATTATAAAAATAATAAAATGTTGGGCATTGTGGTGGGCTCCTGTTGTCCCAGCTGCTCAGGAGGCTGAGGCAAGAGGAATTTCTTGAGCCTCAATCTCAAGAGATTGAGGTGGCTGTGAGCTATGATGGTGCCATTGCACTCTACCCAGGGTGACAGAGTGAGACTCTTGTCTCAAAAAAAAAGAAAGAAAGAAACCTAAGGAAAGGCCATGTTTGTTATACAGTGGCCAAGACCTTGGCTGAATAATTATGTTTGTGTCCTAGTGCTTCATGGAAGGTAGAACTCTTGGCAATGAAGTAGGGTACTTGGCAGAAGGTATTTCCAAGCACAGCAGCATAGAAGGAGAAGCTGCTTCACTTAACTGCTTATAGTCAAATGTGAAAGTAGCATAAAGATGGAATTTATAATCAAAAAGGAATCAGAACTTAAAGATTTAGAAAGTTATCGGTTTGGCCATGTTGTAAAGAATGGGAAAATGTATTGGGAGAGAACATCAAGAGTATGGCCAAGTAGCCCTTTCATAAAGACAATAAAAATGACATCAAGGGCATTTTGGAGATCGTCAAGTCTGCCTTTCTCCTCATAGGTCCGGAGTATCAAGAGCTGGGGGACAGAACTATGTCAAAGAGGTGCCTTGGGTGCCCACAGGACCTCGGCACTTGATTCCAAGCTGTCTCAACTCTCTGCTCCTTGCCTTCTGGCACAGTGCTCCTCAGCTGGCCAGTTGTGACTCTAGTAGGCCCAGCTGTGATGTGGGCAGCCACTGATAGGGCATAAATGGTAAACCCTGGCGGTACCCAGGCAGTGCCATCTCTGTGGGCACACAGAGCACCCAAGCTGTGGGGGCATGGCTGCCTCCCCCTGGATTTCAAAGGATGCTCTTACCAAGCAGGTGTGTAGAGAACTACCACAAGGTTGGGGTCAGTGCAGAGAGCCCCCACTAGGGCAATACCTAGTGGAGCTGAGGAGCCAGAGTCACTCCAGAGACCCCAGATTGTGTAAAGCCACCAGTGTGCAGCTCCAGCCTGGGAGAGCCACAGGCACCTAACTCCAATGTGGAAGTGCACTGGCTGGGCTGTGCCCAGCAAATTCCTGAAGTGGGCCTGCCCAGAGCCTTGGAGACCCAACACCAACCCCACTTTGTCTTGAGGATGGGGTGTGGAATCAAAGATTTTTCTTAAGATTTAAGATTTCATGTCACTTGCCCTGCTGAGTTTGGACTTAACCTCTTACTCCCTTCTTCTTTCCTCTTTCTTGCTTTTGGAATGGGAATTTCGATCCTGTGCCTGTCTCGCAGTTGTACTTTAGAAGCACATAACTTGTTTGATTTCATAGTTCACCACTTGAGAGCAATTTGTCTCCTTTACCCTCAGAAAAACAGCAGTGAATATAGCGTGGTCTGTTATATCACAGTACAGTCATTTAAAAAATACAATGGGGAGAAAAGTCAACTCAGATTCTACCTTATCCCAGAGGCCTTTCCCAGTGACATGTATCCCTTTGGATAGAGTTAACTAAGCTCTTCCAAGCTATTTCTGTGCCATTTCCGTAATTCTCTGGCTGCACGTATCTCACTGTCCTGTAGATGAGACTTTCATCAGCATATGTCACCTACTAGTCTCAGGGCTTTTTGCCAATAATATCTTAGTCTCAACTTTACATCCCCTTTGCCTGCCACATTAGGGGCTGACCAAATGTTTATTGAATAAATAACTGAATGAGCAAACAGTCCATGTTACTTTGAAAATATGTATACAGTTCCATAGGACATGAGGATACAAACATCAAAAACTTGGCTCCTATCTCTTTTAATATATCATCCATTCTCCCAGTGACCTTGAAACAATGAAAGTGGATAAATTTCAGGTCTTTCTTAAGATAGATTATAATTGGGGCAAGAGGTACAGAGAAAATCTTTTGACCTACCTGCTCTAATTTAATAAGAGACCTATTTGTTTTGTAAGTTCATTCAGAATCTTAAATAGCTGGGCACAGTGGTTCATGCCTATAATCCTTGCACTCTGGGAGGCTGAGGCAGGTGGATTGCTTGAGCTCAGGGGTCAGAGACCATATGCAGCAAGAGCGAGACCCCATCCCTACTAAAAATAGAAAAACGAGCTAGGTGTTGTGGTGGGCATCCATAGTCCCACGTACTCAGGAGGCTGAGGCAAAAGGATCACTTAAGCCCAAGAGTTTGAGGTTGTTGTGAGCTATGACGATGCCCTGGCACTCTACCCAGAATGACAGACTGAGACTCTATCTCAAAAAACAAAACAAAACAAAACAAAAAAAGCCAAAAACTTAAATAAAGGTAACAGCAGTTTGGATGTGTTTTAGTATCGGTAAACACATTGTCGGTCCTTTTCTAAATAGAATCTATAATCAGGGGGTAAAGGAAATTATGGTCAAAGAGTAGAGCTGCAAAGTGGGCTGAGAGCCTGCAGGGTTACAAATAAAATTCCTGTACTTCACACTTGTAGTTGAGTTCTGGCTCTGTCTCGGAGTTGGTACACAGAGAAATGGGTGCTGTGAATTGTGCCTGATCTCCTTCCTGCCTTCAGAATTGCTGAGCATTTGATGTTTATTTTAAATGGTGTCTCTAGTGATCTTGAAAATTACTCTTTTGAAAACAAAATTATTTGTTCTTTAGGGGTTTGCAGATGCTTCTGGATCATGAAGATGATGACTTTGTAGAAGTATTTTACACCCATTTTAATGTGAGTAATAATAGAACTAGGCAACAGGTCAGCTTTAATCTGATGAACAATTTACATACTTGAACATGTCACCGTGAACTCCAGACAACCTACTCTACATCATTTTGGATATATTCTTATGTGGTAAAAATTTTTGACATTCTGTTTGTGAGTTGTATTCTATAGTTATATTGTTCTTTTTTTATTTCAGACTGTTAGGGGGCAGATGTGTTTTGTTTATACATACTTTGTTTTTTTGTACAATTGAGTTAAAGTTAAAAGTGTGCTTTTAAAGCATTTTTTAAAAAAACTTCTGAATTAGGCTTGGTGCCTGTGGCTCAAGCGGCTAAGGTGCCAGCCACATACACCTGAGGTGGCGGGTTTAAACCGGCCCGGGCCCACCAAACAACAATGACGGCTGCAACCAAAAAATAGCCAGGCATTGTGGCGGGTGCCTGTGGTCCTGGCTACTTGGGGGGCAGAAGCAGGAGAATTGCTTGAGCCAGGAGTTGGAGGGTGCTATGAGCTATGATGCCACAGCACTCTACTCAGGGCGTTAGCTTGAGGTTCTGTCTCAAAAAAAAAAAAACCCCTAAACTTCTGAATTAAACTAGTGAAAAAGATTTTTTACCCTCATCACGAACTGGGCATATCAGTTAGATTTGTAACAACCTACCCTAAAACTTAGTGCCTTAGAAAAACAAACAAGATTTAGTGGGTTTCTGGACGGGGCTGACTTGGCCAGGCTGGATGGTCTATGGCGCCATCACTCACGTGCCCAGTCATTGGAAGCCTGCTTGGTTCTTAGAGTGTCAGCCAAACTGGCTTGTCTGTGTTCTCCAGGATCTCTTATCCACCAGGCTTCTGAAGTGAGACTGTAGTATTCTTCACATGATAGTCTTAGGGTTACAAAGAGCGGGAAGAGATAGCAAGCCCCCCGCGCCACACAGACACGTAAGCTTCTGCTTCTATCAAATCCAGTTGGCCAAAGCACTTCACATGGCCATGCCTGCATTCAAAGGTTTGGAGGTGTGGTAAAGTCACATTGCAAAGGGTTGGGAAAACCAGGTGAGGTATTTATGGCTATTTTTGGCAAATCTACCACATTGGGTTTACACGGTATAAAATACTGAGATGTGGCAATTTTTCAATTAATGTTTTTAGTATTCAAGTTAATTCAAGTTTTGAAAAATATTCTTTGTTCGTTCCACATGAAAGGATGGAAATTTTTTGTTTGTATATTTCTTGCTAGTTTTTATGACAAAAGCATACATTTTTACAAATTCCTTAGGAAAAAAATATGCTCCAAAGTGCTTTTGTTGGTGATAGATGGCTCAGAATTGTGCTGGAGAAATCATCTCAGTTCATTGTGGTTACAGGTGCATTGGGACAGAATTGATGCAGACTTAATTCCTAATGGAAGTCACATAATTGTCAACCAGACTAACAAGTAGGTACAAAGGAATGAAATATTTGCTTTATGTATACACTTCATTTGTCGTCCTGGGATCTGAAAATTCCTTTTAGGTCTTATGTTTTTCATTCCCATTAATCATTTGTCAACAAGGCAGAGAAGTCAGTGTGTGTTCCATGTAACATCATGGAGTTTAGTTGTGGTAGAGAATAGAAATGGCTTTTGCATAGAGTCTGCCTTCCCTTTTCCCACTGCCTGAAGTTATACCACTGACCTCTATTACTCTTTAACCACTTACTCTGCTTTACTTTTTCTTTTCATATCACCCATCTCCTGCCTTTAGGATTTATTGCTTATTTATTTCTCAGTATTTCCCCCTCTATCCTGAAAGCTTCACGATGGCAGGAACGTGGTCTGTATTCTTCACCACTGTATCCAGGACCTGGAGTCGCCTACAGCAGCACCAGGTTCATAGCAGGCACATGGGTTTTTTTTTTTGGTTTTGTTTTGTTTTTGCAGTTTTTGGCCGGGGCTGGGTCTGAACCTGCCACCTCCGGGATATGGGGCCGGCACCCTACTCCTTTGAGCTACAGGCATCACCCCACATGGTATTTTTTGAAGAGATTACTGTGGATTCTTGTCTTCCCAACATACAGGATGCCGTTTAAAGCCATAGAATTTGAGATTATATGGTGTTCCCTTGATAGTTGGCCAAAGTGGCAAAGAGATCTCTAGTTAGCATTCCAAACCTAATCTTTAAAAAAAAAAAACAAAAACAACTTTGTATTGACTATAGCATACATGCAAAAAAATGGCACAAATCATAAATGTACAGTTCAATGAATTTCACAAAGTGAGCATACCTATGAAATTACCAACCAGATTAAGAAATAGAACGTTTCCAGCTGTATAGTTGTATATTATACTAATATAATCACAGATTGTTTATCTGTAGTATTACTGAAAGATACAATGTGTTCCAGGTCTTGGTCTGTGATGAATAATGGTCCTGTCAACATTCTTGTACACGTTTTTGTCGCTTACGTGCATGCATTTCTGTTGCTGTGTAACTGGGAGAATTGTTAGGTGTCTTGTGGTTGCCCCAGATAGGGCAGGATCATTCCTGCCTAAAATCAGTTTGGATGTTGATACTGATGACATGATATGCATACCAGAGAGTATGGAAATATTTGTTACATACTGAGATTTTCTGTAGAGAGCCAGGCGGGCACCCAAGCTGATCTTTTTGCTGTAAGTGAAGGAAGAGATAGGCCTTTGGTTTCTGTGGTGGTTCAGGCACGGGGCCAGGGTGAGGTTTAAACTTCCCCACTAATGCCCCACGGAGCGCGTGGGCTTTCTTACACAGTTGTGCGGATGTTGTGGGTGAGGGAGTAGGAAAAGGAGGAGTGGGACCTCAGAGCTTTCAGTAAGCAGATACCAAAAATAGAGGCAGGCTTCCATCTTGAGGGCAGAGAGTTCCGGTGGGTATATAGTAGTATTTCAATGTGGTTTTAATTTACATTCCTCTGATGACTAATGCACCTTATGTGTTTATTGACCATTTGAATACCTCCTTTTTAGAAATACTTACTCTTCATCTTTAGTCTACTTTTCCTTATTGGTTTATGGAGAGTTCTCTAGATACAAGTCATTTGCTGGATATACGAAATGCAGATAACTTCTTACATATTGTGGCTTGCCTTTTCACTCTTAATGTGCCTTATTGTTTTTTTTGTGTTTTGTGTTTTATATATATATTTTTTTAGAGAGGCTGGAGTGCAGCGGCTGCCATAGCTCACTGCATCCTCAAGCTCAAGTGATCCTTCCTCCTGCCTCAGTCTCCCAAGTGGCTGGGCCTACAGACATTCACCACCATTCCTGGCCAATTTTTAAAATTTTTTTGTAGAAACAGGTTACACTATGTTGCTCAGGCTAGTCTCACATTCTTGGCCTCAAGTGATCCTCCCAACTTAACCTCCCAAACTACTGGCATTACAGGCAAAAGCCATCACACCCGGCTAATGTGTCTATTCATGAATCAAAATTTGTAATTTTAACACAGTCCACTTTCATCAGTACCTTCCCTAATAGTTCATGTTTTGTTGCATTCTTTTTTTTTATTTTTTGAGACAGAGCCTCAAGCTGTCACCCTGGATAGAGTGCTGTGGCATCACAGCTCACAGCAACCTCCAATTCCTGGGCTCAAGCGAGTCCTCTGCCTCTGCCTCCCAAGTAGCTGGGATTACAGGCACCTGCCACAACACCCCGCCACTTTTTTTGGTTGCAGCCGTCATTGTTGTTTGGCGGGCCTGGTCTGGATTCAAACCTGCCAGCTCAGGTGTATGTGGCTGGTGCCTTAGCCCGTTGAGCCACAGGCGCCGAGCCATTTTTGTTGCATTCTATTTTAAACATCCTTCCCTGTCCCACAGCCATGAATATAGTGCCCTTTATTTTCTCCTAGAAATTTGCATTTTACTTCTCATATTTAAGTCTACAGTCCACCTATAATTGATTGCTTAGTAAGATGTGTGGTATAGGAGAAGTTTCGTTTTTTCCCTCATGTGTGAATATGCAGTTGATTTAGTATCATTTATTGAAAAGACTGTCCTTCTTTACTGTTTTGTATGTTATTTTTGTAAATAATCATTGCTTGTTTCTAATTCTCTTTTCTGTTCATGCTGGTTATCTGTCTGTTCTTGTGCCAGTACCACAATGTGCAGCTGTGGGTAGTTTTGAAATCTGGTTGTTTGAATCTTCCAACTTTGTTCTTTCAGATTGTCTTAGCTGTGCTTGGCCCTCTGGCATTTGCATTTAAATTTCAATAGTAGTTTCCCATTTTCCTCAACAATAGCAAAAAAATCCTGCTGGCATTTTGAATTGAACCTAAAGATCAATTTGGGGAGGGTTAACATCTTAAGATGATGAGTCTTTTAATCTGTGAACATAGAATATCTCCATTTGTTCAGCTCTTCTTTAGTCACTCTCAAAAAATACGAAGTTTGTGATGTATATTTTTCCATCTTCCATTGGGTTTATTGCTTAGGTTTTTAATTTTTTGTATGCTAATGTAAATGTTGTCACTTTAAAAATTTCAGTTTTCTTATTGTTTATTATCAGGTATGGAAATGTGATTGATTTTGGTACATTGAGACTCAAGGGTTTTGCTAGGGTTAAATCTACTTATTACTTCTAATAGTTTTTTAGGAGATTCTTTGGAATATTTTTTATGTCCTGTTTATGGCATGTGCAAATAATTGGAGTTGTATTTATTTTCTTGCAGATCTTATAAAATTTTCATCTTTTTCTTCCTGCTTTGTGGCACTGGCTAGGACATTAATATAAAGTTGTATGGAAATGGTGACAGCAGGTGCTCTTTTTTGCTCTTAATCTCAAAAGGAAAGTTTTCAATATGTCATTATTAAATATAATGTTTACTGTAGGTTTTAATTTTTACCAGGTTAAATGTGTCCCTCTTTTTCCTAGTTTATTAAGAATTTTTGTTATGAATGGATACTGAATTATTATCAAACGCTTTTTATGGATTTATTGAAATAACCATATGGGTTTGTTTTGTTATAGGGAGAATTATATTGTTTTATTTTTAAATGTTAAAACAACTTGTGTTCATGGTAAGCTTGGTGGTTATCTGTTACTCTTTTTATACAGAAGCTGCCAAAAATGTGTACATATTTTAAAAAAGGAAAAAATCCTATTAAAATTGTAATATTCAGTACATGCTGATAACATTTGTTATGTTGTATACTGTATCTTGTATCTCTTATAATTGCAGAAGTCAAATATGACTTCAGTGTTACAATTTTAACACATTTTTTTCCTTCCTTAAAATGTGTACATGTATACATTTTTTGGCACCTTCTGTAGCTGTTTGCTAACATTTTATCCATGATTATTGCACCTACATTTGTAAAAGAGATAGGTTAGAAATTTTCCTTTCTTATAATGTTAATGCTGAGGCTATATTGCAGAGGTTTTGCTGGCCCCATAAACTAGGAACGGGTGTTTCCCTTTTTCTGCCCTCTGGAAGAATCCATGTAAGATTGCTGTTGCTTCTTTCTAAAATTTTGAAAGAGGCCAAGCGTGGTGGCTCGTGCCTGTAACCCTGCTCTGGAAGACTGAAGTAAGTGGATTGCTTGAACTCGGGAGTTTGAGAACAGCCTGAGCAAGAGTGAGATTCTGTCTCCGCTAAAAATAAAAAGACTAGCCAGGCATCGTGGTGGGCATAGAATTCTAGACTGACTGTGCTTTCCATACCTCAGAAACGCTACTGCATTGTCTTCTGGCTTCCATTGTTTTCTGTTACAGATCAGCTGTTCATCTTATTGTTGATCTTTTAAAATAATGTCTTTAATCTCTAGCTGCTCTGTCTTCAGTCTTCCAACGGTTTTATTATAATACTGTGGCATTGTTTTTTTCCTTTTATATATCCTGCTTGGTATTCATATAGGTTTTCAATCTGTGACTTGCTGTGTTCAGTTTTGAAAACATTTTGGCTTTTGCCTATTTTCAAATCTAAGTGATCCCCCAGGGCTCTTTCATTTTGAGGCTCCAATTACATATATCTCCTATGTATCAACTACGTAGTAGTTGCTTACTACTACTGCATTTTCCCATCTTTTTTGTTCTTTGTATTTCAGTGTAGAAATCTTCTACTAATACATCTTCTATTTCTCTGACTTTTTTTAGATATATGAAGTTCATTAAGTCTATTCTCTGAAGTTTTTATTTATTTTTTTATTTTTTGAGATAGAGCCTCAAGCTGTCATCCTGGATAGAGTGCAGTGGCATCACAGCTCACAGCAACCTCCAATTCCTGGGCTCAAGCGAGTCTCCTGCCTCCGCCTCCCAAGTAGCTGGGACTACAGGCGCCCGCCACAGCGCCCGGCCATTTGTTGGTTGCAGCCATCATTGCTGTTTGGCGGGCCCGGGCTGGATTCGAACCCACCAGCTCAGGTGCATGTGGCTGGCACCTTACCCCGTTGAGCCACAGGCGCCGAGCCTATTCTATGAAGTTTTAAATGTAATGATTTTTTTTTTTTTTAGTGATTGTGTTTTTCAGTTATTCACTCCTTTTTTTCTTTTTTCAGTTTTTGAGCCAGGGCTGGGTTTGAACCCATCACCTCCAGCATATGGGGCTGGTGCTCTACTCCTTTGAGCCACAGGCACCAGTTACTCAGTCCTTAAGATTCAAGTTTTCTCATGAAATTTTCGTATTTCCCCTGAAGGTAGTCATCGCACTATTTTGAAGTCCATGACCAGTAACTCCTGTGTTTCAGTCATCTTTAAGCTCGTCTCTGTTGTCTCTTATTCCTCCTTGTCCCTTTCCATGGTATATCCGGTCATGTGATTGAATGATAGACATTTTGTATAAAAAAATCATAAAGGTTCTGAATGAAGCTGTCTTCTTCCAGGGAGGATTCACCCTGTACTCTGGCAGGCAGGTAGGATAATAAGGATCAATCAAATCAACTCGCGTAAGGACTAAGCTCTCTTGAAGCAGGACTGCAGTCTTTAAAGCTCAGTTTACCTCTGGTTCACCTAACTCTTCAAGGGTGGCTCTCCCAGGGGTCCCCCCTAAGAACTTGGAGTATTTGTTAGCACCCCTTTACCTTGGTGGATCCTGAGCTCCAGTGTTGTTCCCTTAGTATCGTGAGATGTTAACTTGTTCTCTGCTTTCTGCTTAGCTTTGTTGCCTCTCCTTGCATAGCAGAAAAATTTAGAGATTCTTCACAGGGAAGACCGCTGAGTGACAGGCTGCCTTCTTTATCCCTTATCCCAAATCCCGCAGCCTCTTAAGTCCTGGTTACATTGGTAACCCGAAACTTGATTTTTCTACCCAGCCTCATTAAATTGCTGAAACTTACAGTGGCTTCTCTGACTCTTTGTCTTCTTTGTATGTTTGTTGTTGTTGGTTTTGAGACAGTATCTCACTCTGTTGTCCTGGGATAGAGTGCTGTGGCATCATAGCTCACTGCAACCTCAAATTCTTGGGCTTAGCGATCCTCTTGCCTCAGCTTCCCTAGTAGCTGGGACTACAGGTACCCATCCCCATGCCCAGCTAGTTTTTCTATTTTTAGTAGAGATGGGGTCTCAAGCTCCTGCTCAACTGGTCTCCTAAGCTCAAACAATCCTCCCATCCTGGCCTCCCAAAGCTCTGGGATTATAGGTGTGAGCCACCTCGCCCGGCTTTCTCCAACTCTTAATAACCACTTTTTGCCCTACTCTTTTTCTTCGTTACGAATTGAAAAATGGGCTCGGCGCCTGTGGCTCAGCGGGCTAAGGTGCCAGCCACGTACACCTGAGGTGGCGGGTTCGAATCCAGCCCAGGCCCGCCAAACAACAATGACAGCTGCAACCAAAAAATGTCCGGGCGTTGTGGCGGGCGCCTGTGGTCCCAGCTACTCGGGGGGCAGAGGCAAGAGACTCGCTTGAGCCCAGGAATTGGAGGTTGCTGTGAGCTGTGATGCCACAGCACTCTATCCAGGGTGACAGCTTGAGGCTCTGTCTCAAAAAAAAAAAAAAAAAAA
>CAUYRH010036137.1:0-55110 GCA_963574655.1 Perodicticus potto
CATTCTCTTTGTCTTTCAATACTCCAGGTCCTTGTTTGTATTTGCCCAGATATAACCCAAGTCATGGAGATTCATGAGGAACAGGTTGAGTGTTTCTTCGTATTTGTTTATTTGCTTGTTTCTGTTTTGTTTTGTGGAAAAAGAGAAAGCAAAGTTAACATGTAAGGATGACGGCTTGGCCCCTGTGGCTCAACGGTCTAAGGCGCCAGCCACGTACACCTGAGCTGGCGGGTTCAATTCCAGCCTGGGCCTGCTGAACAACATTGATGGCTGCAACCAAAAAACAGCCGGGCGTTGTGGCGGGCGCCTGTAGTCCCAGCTACTTGGGAGGCGGAGGCAAGAGACTCGCTTGAGCCCAGGAATTGGAGGTTGCTGTGAGCTGTGATGCCATGGCACTCTATCCAGGGTGACAGCTTGAGGCTATGTCTCAAAACAAAACAAAACAAAACAAAACAAAAAAAAAAAAACATGTAAGGATGACGATTAAGTTTCATCTAAAATGGTAAGGCTCCCACTTGAAAGATATGGAAAACAATTTACTAGTCCAGAAAATCGTAGCTGATTTCTGCCCTGTTTTAAAAACATTATGTCCTTCTCCTTTGGTTTCAAGGAGAGCAGTGGGGCGGGATGCAGGTGGCCTCTGTTGGAAAGTAGTGAAGCTGACTCATGATGGCTCCACTTCTGGACCTGGAAGGCAGAGGGACACTCACCTCATTGGGAAAACAGCACTTTG
Source organism: Perodicticus potto (assembly GCA_963574655.1). Lineage (NCBI taxonomy): Eukaryota > Metazoa > Chordata > Mammalia > Primates > Lorisidae > Perodicticus > Perodicticus potto. The sequence continues at coordinate 734 of CAUYRH010036137.1, forward strand.
AAAAACTCAGAGGAAATCACACAACTCATTGTAACCACTGGTGTTTCTTTATAGAGGAAAAACCCACAATGCATACTTCTGCGTATTTTCCATATTTATGGAAGAGAGTGTTCAGGATGCTTAAGCAAATCCTGTTGTAGGCAAGTGTTATAATTAATTTCTTTTAACTCTTGAAATAAAGCCTGTGTGGCTTTCTCCCCTAGAATGCTCAGCAAAAATTCTAAGATCATTAAAGATTATTGAAGTAGAAACATGTTGAAATTAACCTTATTTTTAAAACTATGCATCATAAATAACTTCCTCGATCACTGAAGTTCTTTTCACAGGAGCTTCTGAATTCTGATCAAAGTCTAATGGGTATTACAGCTAAAAAATATGTGCGAAGTTAAATGGCATTGCAACTTCCTAGCTGCTGAAGGCCAATCTAGGAACCCTTAGGAAACTGGCATGTCAGCCAACCAAACCCTGAGTCTCTGTGGGGAGGTTATTTGTCCTGTCCCGACAAAAGACCTAAGGTTATGGAATTATAACTACAGCAAGCGTTTGAAGAAATTTTTGGTACTCTTCATAGCACACACCACAGTATTTATCCACAGAGATTAATTCTCAAAAACTATTTGTTAAATAGAGTGTAATTGTTAGCAGGTCCTGAGCTTAAGCTAAGATGACAATTGCCCCTGGGATTACAATCAATTCCCTCAGGAGCCCAGAGGAAGAAAAAAAAAAGAGGTCAAGGTCCAGTGGCCCCAGCAAGGTCCCAGCAAGGTCTGCCTGCTTAGAGTTCATCCCTCATATCAGCTATAGTGATTGTTGGGGACTAATTCTCATTTAGAGTCAGAAATCATTGCAACCATTATAAATGAACTTGAATTTATAAATTGGACATGGCACTTTAAACCATATGACCCTTTTAAAACAAAAGGGAAAAAAGGAAAATATTTATTTTCTGCCTCCCTTTTCTAAGAAGCTGAAAACATAGTGCAAATGAGTCCTTAATTGGGGTCAACATCCTTACACGACTTGCCCCTGGTTCCCAGGTGAGAGATTCTTCTGCTGGATCCTCATTCTCAGACACCTAGCTTGAAATAAATCTCTCATTTTGACCTCATATTCTTTTAATCACATGGGAGAGAAGAGAGGAGGCTAAATGTAGGTAGGCAAGACCCATCAGTAAACTAGAAAACAACTTCAGGCTTGACATCAACAGTGGGTAATCAGTATCAGCTTAAAGACTTGTGTGAACATGCACAAATGTATTCTAAGAATATTTTTCATAACAGTGAATAATTAGAAGTAATTATTAGAAGTAAGAGAAGGTAGCAAACTATATTTCTGGGCTGTTTCCATATTTGCTACCATCATAGGCCCTGTTTTCCTTTGTGACCACAGACTGTGCCTGCTACCAGGCCTAGTGATAAGAGGGAATTGCTCTAGAGTACCATTCCCTCCTACACTACAGTACAGTAAGGAGAGGGTCTTACAAATGATGATGAAAGTTGCAGGAAGTCCTGTTGAAGTGTTTTGTTTTGGTAATTGTTTCATTTTAAAAGCCTGTGACTAGGACTTCATACCTGTCTAATTAAGCATGCATGTAGCATTTTTATGTTTGCTGAGTACTTTACAGATCCTCATTAGTCTCCACAATACCCCTTGAGGGTGGGTCAGAATTATCACCTACAGTTTACATATGAGGAAATTTAAGACACAAAGGCATTATGTGATTTATACAAGGTCACCCAGAAGGCAAGCCTAGCTAATAAAAGCTGACTGCAAATCTCTTTCCAAATAAAAAGTACCTTATAAATGTTAGGTAATATTAATGGGCATGATCCCAGGATGAGTAGAGTACTCTCCAGGAGTAAAGTCTTCATACATGTTCTGTAAGATTTATTCTTGATTTTTTAAACCTCAGGGTGACTTTTGAAATAGTGATCCTCAAACCTGTCTATGTGTCAGAAATGTTTCTGGTTCTTAGAACATGTGAGCACCTGGGCCTTTACTCAACCTGCAGAATCATAATCTGGCTGTGGAAACTAGATAATTTGTACTTTGAAAAAGCTCCCACAAGGGTTTCTGATGTTCTGCCAGTGTTCAGGACCACTACCCCAGGCCAGAATAATAACCTCAGTCAAGCCACCAGCAACAACACTGTAGTGTCCATTCAGGAGAAAAAGATTCTTATCTTCCAGGCTTCTGTCCACCAAGTTCATGGCTATTATTAGCAAAGGAACTGCCTCATGAAATAACCAACTGTAGTAACCATGTATAAAAGTCCAAGAAACAGTGCAGAGATTAAGGTTTATTTAAGAAGCACCAGTCTTTGAGAGTTATAATTTAGTGGGCAAATGTACTGGTGCGCTCTTGAGTTATTACTAGGTTTACTCTGTTTTCATTCTGGATACCCCGTGTTTCTTCAAAATCAACATAGTAAGGACCTATAATATATGTCCACTCATCTGTTACACATTCATTGTATACAGAGTATGTGGAGATTTAAGAGTGAAAATATTGATCTTTGCCCATGAGAAGTTTATAAACAAACACAGACAAGATCAACCAACTGATCAACCAACGAACCAACCAACCAAATAAAAACCCTTATAATTCTAAGCCATCCATATTAAGTGATAATCCAAAAGTATAAATAAAGTGAGATATTATTCATCATTGATTAAAAAAGCAAAAACAATTCAGGTGTCCATCAACTGGTAAACATATAAATAAAATATGGTAGAACCATTCAACGAACTATTATTCAACAATGAAATGGAATGAAGTGCTGAGACCCTGAAACACTCTGCTAGGTGAGAGAAGCCAGTAACCCAAAAGCCATGTGATTCCATTTATATGAAACGTCCTGAATAGGCAAATCTATTATGGAGAAAATAGGTAATGGTTTTCTAGGGTTGGGGATAGAGAAGAATGGGGAAAATGGGGAGTGACTGCTAGTGGGTACAGAAAATTTCTTTCTTTTTGGAGAGATGAAAATATTTAAAATTGATTGTGGTATCAGTTGCACAAGTCTGTTGATTATACTAAGAACTACTAAATTGTACACTTTAAGTGCATGAATTATATAATATGCAAATTATATCTCTCCATAAAGTAGCTAGCTAGCTAGATAGATAAAACTATACAAACTTGGAGGAAATAGTGATTAACTAATTTAGATCAGAAGAAAGTGGTGGGAAATGTCCTGGAGGAAATGGTATTGGAACTGAGTCAAAAAGGGGGATTTTTTTGAGTGGGTGGAGGGAGGTATGGTATACTCGAAGACATAGTCCAAATGATGGTGCTTTTGTGCCAGGGCAAGTTGTATGGAGTTGTAGAGTTCAGGATACATGAGGGTACTGCAGATAGGAGCTACATGCCGGGCTTGTACTGCCACAAAAAGTTTTGTGGTTTGGTTTTTGTTTTTGGAGGCAATGATCAGTTTGTGATGGGCTGATCAGACTTGGGATTTGGAAGGATAATTGGAGGTGGTGAAGAGGTGGATGGAAGATGGTGTAGGAGAGCAGTGAGCCAGGGAGACCATTTAGAAGACCAAGCTGCTATGCTGAGTAGGCCACGCAAGATGAAGCCTTCACCTATAGCAGTAGCAGTGAAGACTGACATTAGGAGGCAGATTTGAGAAAACGGTTAAGTGGAATCATCATCAGACTTGGTGGCACTAAGGAGTAAGTGAGAAGGCACAGCATTTGTTCAGCAGGCTAAGACCACCTGAGGGTTTGGGTCCTGTTTTTATAAGTTATTTTGAATCAGAATGTAGAAACTGATGTTGAAATAAAACTGAGCAACTAAATTGTAGCTCTCTAACACCTTGTTAACAAGGCTTTGATTACACTCTTAAAATTCTTAACAAAGTAACGTGTTGTATTGTGGACTGAAGAGAAAAATACTGTTTACCATTCTGTGAGCTCTTTCCAATCGGACTTCTCCTTGTTGGAGATGAAGCAGTCATTTTTGGCTTGTTCCAAGTGACTGAGTATTTACCTCCTGCTCAGATAGCTTCCCTACAAACACTTCCTTTGGTGTGAGCAACCTGGATTTACTGCCAGGGCAACACCTCCTATCCACCACCCACACTGCCTCTCAGCTCAGTCCTCACCAGCAGGTGTTCAGAAGCAGCATTTGGTGTTGCTTCTGACAGGAGTGCGGGCTCTGAAAAACATGTATCACATGTTATAACTTTCATTTACAAGTATTCTAAAAAGGAGTATGTGGGCTGGGCAGGTGGCTCATGACTGTAACCCTAGGACTCTGGGAGGCCAAGGCGGGTGGATTAATTGATCTCAAGAGTTTGAGACCAGCTTGAGTAAGAGCAAAAAAAGCACCCCTATCCCTAAAAAAACCAAAAAACAAAAACAAAACTAGACAGGTGTTATGGCAGGTGCCTGTAGTCTCAGCTACTTGGGAGGCTGAGGTAAGAGGATCCCTTGAGCCCAAGATTTTGAGGTTGCTGTGAGCTACGACAGCACAGCACTCTGCCGATGGTGACAAAATGAGACTCTGTCTCTTAAAAAAAAAGTATGTGAAAGTGTGGAGTCTCAGGGATCAGGAAGACAAAGAATGCCTTTTGTTTTAATCATTTAAGGCCACACTACACCCCTGTTTCACATCAGTAGGAGGGCAGCCAAATCCTGAGCAAGGTCAAAATAGAAACAGTGTCTCCCTGTGCATGGCAGCACACTCCTAGGGATCTGTGAAAAGCCTTCTCTGTGGACTTTGGGAGCTGTGCAGTGACATTGCCTGCTGCTGGCAGAGTTTGAGAACAGTGTCCGTGACAAGTGCCTTACAGGAGTTTGCCAAGCAAGGAACACCATTTTGAACACCACTCACCAAGATGCGGCTATTATCGGTGCCTGTCAGTGAACAATGACTAAGACAAGCCATGTTCAACCACAGATCACGGTTGTTGGCAGAACTAATTAGAGCAGACTCGGGTGGGAAGAATCCCAGGAGCTGCCTCTAAGGGACTTCCATCACAGGGGCTTTGCAGGTAACGGATGGAAAAGGGCCCCTCGGGGGATCTTTAGACAACAGTTCTCTACAACTCTGAACTTGGACTCAGCTCCATGCACACTTGGTGAGGGATCATGTTCAAACGAGAACCACCAAAGGGAGGAGAAGGAAAGGGATGCTTAAAGCCAGGAGGGGAAATGTTCTGGATGAAACAAGGGCAGAACTGGGTATTTATTATTCCTTGGGCTATTTTTGACTTACTACTTAGCCTTAGAGAGGTTATTTTCTCTTTCTGTTGGGCTCACTGTTCTCATCACAAACATAATCATATAAGGCCTATTTACATGTAAGTCATAGTATTGTTGAAAGAATAAAATAAAATGTATATTTTTAATATAAAAGTTGGGGAAAAATAAAAAATGCTATATTTTAAGTATAGTATTTTTTGTAATGTAAGTCCTGGGGTGTCAAAAAATGTATGCATATTTTAAGTGAAATCTTTGGAAGTAAAATTGATCATCCCCCAAAGTGTACAAATTGCAGGTAAAATGAATGTGTGTACCATGTCTAGGTACACTTGAGTAGAACAGTAACTTCAATTCAACTTTGAAAAGTAATACATAGATAACATTGCTTATAATTTTTTTTTGGCACCCTCGGTATTATTGCCTTTCTCTTGTTTCACATTTTAATTATGAATGAATGATGAAAGGGAATACCAAGAAAAAATATTGGTGCAATTGCAGAAAGCCATACTTCATTTCCTGATGCTTCTGAGTGTTTCTGTGGTCTACTCATCTTCAGATTTTGGCCTCTCCCTCTTCAGTTTGTTCTGAGCACCTGTTGTGGTGTTAACTCATCTCCAGTTTGAGGGGTGAAGGAAGACCCCAAGAACCTGAAGGGGCCAAGCCCCTGCATTTGTTTAGTCTTTTGTTTTTGTGTCCCTTGCTGCAGCCCAAGACTTGAAGACCTCCTCTCTCCCCTCTGTAGGTCCCTTGATTCGGGGGGGTCATCGGTCCTGAGTGAGCATTTCTATGTTAAATTGGGGCTTAAGAGAACACCTCTGGAACAGAACCAAAAAGCATTTGTAACAACAAGCACCGAACATGTCTTAGTCTGGTCTATAACCACATTCTCGTTCCTGCTCAAAATCACAGCCCCCTGCTAACCAAGCCAGGCACGTCCACTTATCTGGTGGTGCTGTCAGTTGACAGAAAAGGATCATGTTATGGATTTGGCAGGGAGGACAAAGAAGATTTATTTCCAAGTTTTGAAGATTTATCTTTTCCAGATATACAAAACCAGTCAGGGCATTAAAAAAAAAATCAATGAGAAGTGATCATGTTTTGTGAGCAGAAGGAACTATTCTCGACTTCAAAATAATAATGAAGATTTATAAAGATTCCAAACCCATGGTTAAAAAAAAAATGATTTGACAATAGCAAGCCAGGGGGACTATCCACTCTTTAAATGCCCCCTCCTCTGGGTGAGGCAATGTCTCCATTTAAATGAATGTCTTCTGTTGAATGTTCAAATTTCCCCCCTTTTCTTTTCTCCTCATTTAGTTTTTTTCAATGTTCAACATAACTAAAAAGTCTAAGTAGGGAATTGCACATAATTATAGGCTCTGCATGAGTGGCAAAGCGATGTTTTTTCCTAAGTACTTGTAATCATCTATTCCACTCTTCTTTCCTTCTCTGGACAATTTAGTTAGAATAACAATCATGTCCTTTATTTCTCTTGGATGTATCTTTGGACTCACTTGGTGTATAGGTTATAAAACATATCAAAACATACTATTGCATTTTTCATGAAGTCACACATATACAAATGGATCTATCTAAATTAAATTTTATCTATCAAAGGTATTTGGTAAGATATTTAAAAGATTGTCTTTCTCACTCGAAGGCTGTGCCCATCGTGAATGTGTTGGCCTGTGCCTGCCAGATGATGGGCTGTTTTATGCTGTTAGGTGACAAATCTCAGTGACATCCTTTGCTCTTTCAACCTTTCCTTTATTACTAGCTTAGAGAAATGTGACATGGCTAAAAATCTTAGCTTGAAAATGCTTCACAGAGCAGGATCCTTGCCAAATTCAGGCATCTTGCTAGTTTGCAAGACATGTCATGCAGAACAAAAGGCTGATTCTAGAAGTCAGCAATCACAATAGGAATAAATCCCACAATCTCTGGCTCTGAATATCTTAATCTTCTCTGACCTTAAAAGAGTGAGACTGGACTTAACTTTGAGAATAACTTCACAAAGGAAACATAAGCTGAAGTGGAATTAAGTCCTAAAGCATAATTTCTCTGGCAGTTCTTCCCCAATTTCTAACCCCTCTTTATCATGCAGATTATAAATCAACACCCATTTTCCGGGGTCTCACTTTTGCTCAGGCTGGTCTCAAACTCCTGAGCTCAAGCAATCCACATGCCTCTGCCTTCCAGAGTGCTAGGATTACAGGCATGAGGAAGGTGTTTTCTAAAGTTTTTCCTCTCCGTCTTACTTGGTTGCCAGGGCACAGATTGACCTTATTGGAAGGACACAGGATCACTGCAGCAAGGCCATCAGGGTTTCTGAGGGGCGTCAGGTCATGGGGCATTGTGAGCAGCACAGTGACTGACACCATGCGCTCAACTGGCCTTCAACTTGTATCATCTCTACTTGTTGGTGTTCTCAAATGATTAAGAAAAGTTCCAATTAATATTTGGCCTGACTTTTCTAAGGGTGGAAAGTTTCCCATCAGGAATAGTTCAAACATAACATTTTCAACATAAGGAAGGGGTGCCCCTGGCACTATGAGCCTCTGGCTGGATTCTTCTAATTGATCCTAATCTACTGGCTGGCACTGCTCCTGTGTGCTCCCTTCTCCATCTTTTGTGTGATTTTAATATGTTCCCCTCTCCCTGAAGATGTATACCCTTCTGGGTTTTAGAATTCAGAAGTTTAGTTTTGGTAGCCACCTCCTTTGAACTTGAGAGGGGATGTAAAAAGAGAAACATCAGTGCCTGAACTAAAGGCTCACCAAATGAGCTTGTTCTCTGCTGGTTCCACCTCCATGGTCAGCCTGGATTTCTGTGTCAGTGGAGAGATGTAACATCTGTGCCAGGTACAGGATGTTGGGCCACAGTATCAAAGTATCCTGTGTCTGTGGTGAACACGAGTCGTGGGTCTGGTATGTGTCTGTGTACTGTGCTACAGAGTACTCTCCAGTGTCAGGGTCCTATAATTCACCATAGGATAGGGAAGAGGTTATGGTTGCCTTGTTCTGGTACTGACTCAACACTGCCCGCCATTTCTGAGTGCTAAGCTAATCAAGTACATCAGGTCTTCAGCTCCTCCACTGGATGCTTTTTCTTAGATGGTCAAACGAAATACGTAAGGAAACCTCCTAAAAAATGGATATTTTGCCATCTTTCTGAACTTTTCAGTCATCATCCTATTGTAATTCTTTTTCAGTTTACCTCTATTTTCCTCTCCCCACCAAGATTGTTCTCACCAAGGTCAGCATCTGGATTAATTTTCTGTTGCTGCTTTAACAAATTATCACAACTTGGTGGCTCAAAACAACACAAATTTACTCTCTTATAGTTCGGCAGGAGTCAGAAATCGGTTTCACTGGACTAAAGTCAAGTGTCAGCAGGGCTTGCTCCAACGAGGGCTTTAGGGGACAATCCGTTTTCTTTTGCCTTTCCTAGCTTCTGCGGGCTGCTCACCTTCCGTGGCTTCTGACCCCTTTCTTGGATCACTCCAAACTCTTGCTTCCACTGTCCCATCTACTTCCTCTTCTGTAGCTGATTCTACCCTCTCCCTCTTACAGGGACTCATGTGGTTACATAAGGATCCAGTTGGGTCATCAGGATAAGTTTTTCATCCGGAGATCCTTAATTCCATCTGCAAAGTCCCTTTTAAATCTAAGTAACATTCACAGGTTTGAGGAAATAGGACCTGGATATCTTTGGGGGCTCTTTAGCCTATAGCAGCAGTGACTTTCGAATTTTCAAAAACTGATGTTAGGTATTTGGTATTTGATACTGTTAGATTATTTTCCATTGATACTGTACCCTTCCTGTCTGTCTCTCCCTCTAGAATGCAAGCCTGAGGGTAGGGTCCTTGCTCTTCTTCTTTGTTGCCCTATCCCTGATCCAGGGAATAGTGCCTGATTATCAAATCATGAAGGCATCACAGAATACAACTTGGATGAGCATTTCCCATTCATAGTTCTATCACCTCACTCTGATTTTCTGTCACTAGCAACTTCCTCTATTCCCATGGGTCAAGAGTGGTGTTCTCTAGGGGCTGCTAATAGCCTGCTTTTCTCCTCATAGGCCAAGTGGTCACAGACCCAACCAGACTCAATGTGCTCTCAATCTGCATCTCAAGCCCAGACCTTTGTTTTGTACTTCCAGCTTTAATCTTTACCTGAATATTCCACAAGCATGGCAAATTCACCAGGTCTCCTGCTTCCCATCCATCAAGCACAACCAAAATGTAACTTTCCTTGCCTCATATACTCTCTGTCTAGAGAATATTAAGCACCAGGATTTACCCAATGGCTCAAGCAAGAAGACTGGGAATCAGCCCAGACTCCACACTTTCTCTCTCCTCCTTCTCAGCTCCTCCTCACCAACTCACGAAGTTCTGTCAACCTCCCTCCTAAATATCTCCTGATACCTCATTCTGTCTAACTTCCATTGCCTTTGTTCATCCTGTGGAGCAGGAAATAGATGAACTGTGTATTTCCAAACTGTTCCTCCTGATTTCTCTTGAATGCTGGAATGCCACACTAAAACTTTTCAGATGTGAGCCAGAGTTACTGCCCATTGCCTGCCCTGCTCCCAGTCTTGCCCAGGAGGCAGTGGCTGATTTGCATACTAGGCAGTCCTGGCTCCCATAGTTGGTTGGGCCAGGGATAAGCTCCTGCATCACAGGTGGCTCCTTGTATAAATTTGGTCAGCCAGCTTACAACTGTGGTGGCTGGTTGTAAAACACAAGCTGAGTAAAATTCCTCTTTCAGGATTTCAGAATAGAGAAGCTGAGAGGCTCAGAACACTGTATTGCTGAACAAAAAGGTCAGCAGGAATGACAGGCAGGAGCAAGCTGCAGTTATGAGGAAGCAGCTCCCGTGTGCGAGCAGGGGAGCAGGTGAACCGAGCAGGAACGGAAAAAAGAAGCCGCGGCACCGTGAGAAGGGGGCTGTCCCTGCTTCTGGTGGTTTTTAAAGGGTACTTCCTGCAGCCTGCCGTACTGTGATTATTGTTGTCTGATGCCCATGAGATTACTGCATTAGTCTCTTAAAAACCCCAGTCTGAGTGTACCCTTGTTTTCTGTGATAACCCGGCCAGAGTCGTGTGTTCCAGGAAGCCTCTATAATGTCATGACTTGTGGAAGAAAGAGGCACTGTAACTACTCCAAACAGCAGCAAGATGAAGTCCCAAATTCAACATTTATTCTACTCCTGCTGAAAGCAATAGCTTAAGGAAGGAAAAAAAGGCTGTACCACTTTTTCCTTTGGAGGAAGAGGAGGAGGAGGAGCTTCTTATATCAAAATTAGTCTTTAGGTAAGATCAAATTCATCCCTGCAAACATAATTTCAAAAGGAAAAGTAATTACTGCTACAAAAAATCACATGAAATTGACAGTAATAAGAGACAAACGTTTTCTGCTGCTTGTTAATAGTGGGCAGTCAAAGCACCTTGTAGGTGGCGTGTTTCCACACGTCTGCCTTTAACTTCGTCAGTGTTTGGGACTAAGGGATTGCTGAAGAGCTCCAGGATTCTTATCACAGGAACATGTTCCTCTCCAAAGAATAACTGATAAGTAAATTTATTGAATATTTGTAGGCAAAACACATTAGGCATATGTGATCAATACTCTGGACAGGGGGTACATTCAGAAAGTATTTTTATTTATGTCTCCCACTATTCCTTTAAAATATATCTGGTAGAAGAATTTCTTATTGTGTTTCAGACCAAAACAAGAAAAAAAAGAAAAAAAAAAGACAGTGCCAGGATATCCTCAGGCAGTAAAAAGTCGCATGGTCATTTTAAATTGTGCTAAGTACATTTGATGCCATGTCACAATCAAAACTTCAGACTTAGTTTAAGGTTCAGCCTTACCCTTTTCCCTACTGAGAAGCCATGTGTAGGGGTGAAGCCAAGGAAGAGGAGGGTCATTCTCCCTTTCCTCCTGGCAGCTTCTAGGGTTGGGATGGGAGAAGGCAGAAGGAGTGGGAATATCCTTATTTCAGTGGTGGAGTTGTAAGCTGGCCTCCTGCTTCCTGGACCTGGTGAACATTTAAAGGAGACCACATTTTGCAAGGCCTGTTAGGGGTTCCTGGGAGATTGCTTCCACAGTGATGTCTCGGCCTGCAGTTCTTTTGGATCAGGTGAATGTGCTCTCACTCGGAGCAGCCCCTCGGCCCTGGGAACCTAGTTCCCATTTGGTTTTCCTTTTCTGAGGCCTGCCTGTGCTGAAGGAGCCTCACACCAGCCCCCTCTTACGTTTGGCTCACGAATGTGGTCCATGAAGAAACACACACATACATAGCAGCTGCCTTCACACTGCAGCGAGCTGCTTGCTAACCTGCTCTCTCCTGATTGCCCAGAAGGGTTAGACCCTGGTGTTATCTCTGCCCATTTGCTTCCGGATGTGTCCCACCTACGGCCCTCTTGGTATGAGGTCACTCCCAGCCTTTCACTTTGGTGGGAACTAAGTGAGAGTACACCATCCTTTAAAAAAATCCTTTAAACAATCTTCTCTCTCTCCAAGCTACAATAACATCCAACGTGATCTAGTGTCTCCTTGAAACGCAGCACCTATTCTTAGTACCATACCCAATACTTCAGTTTGGACATCCTGTAAGCATACTATGGGATCTTTGTTTGAAATTCTATGTCAAAAATTTGTTGTTTGTATAAAGTACTATTTTACCTTTAGTTTCTGTATTTCCCGTACACCATAACCACGTGGTTATACTCAGGAAAGATGTGCCCCAAAAGAACACACTTCCAGCCTTTCTGGCCAGCAATGCTTCTTTAAAGGGACCAAAGGATCCTCTTCCACTTAGCAAAGCAGACACTGAAAGAAACTCTTGGAACTTTTCCAACTGGTGGTCCAGGAGATGGATTGGCAACCCTAGAACCTAGGGGGGACACAACTCGCACCCTGCCTGGAGACGCTGGAAGAACAGGACACCCACACACACAAGTGGGAGAACCTTGCCTATAGCACCCCTGGTCACACTGAGGGTGTAAATGCCCTGCAGGATATTAGATGGGACTCCTGAACTCGGTATGCTGAAGGACTAGCAGAAAGACGGCAACAGGATGGGAAGGGAGGCCAGATATCCCCAGGAAATCTGGAGCCAGCAGGGCTGACTCTGGATGAAGAGAGGAAGCAAGGGAGGCTACTGCTGCTGGGGCAAAAGCACATCAGCTGAGACCTTCAGGGGCTGGGGGCAGTCCATCCCAGCAGTCTCACCTCCTCATTCTCCTTCCTTCACTCACCCACACAAAGCCCTTTGCCATTTTCTGAATAATCCGTGCCCTTCCATACCCTCGTATTTTACATACACTCTCCCCTCTCTATCGCTTCTATTCAACCATCAAGCCCCAGCTCCTCTGATTTTCTGTAAACCCTTTCTGCCACTCCCCTGCCTGGCTGCTTGCTGCACCACCCCCCATAGGCCTCCATTCCAGCCCTCACTGTGCTGGGCTGTGCTTTCTGCACCTCTCTCCCTGCTCCCCGAGGGACGCAGCGTGTCTCAAAGGCAAGGGCTGTCTTATTCATTTTGTTCTCCCATCACATTCCATGGTGCTTAGATGTTATGAGGCCTTGGTGTTCATTCTCTACTGCTGTGTAACAAACAAGTTCCAGAGTTAGCATTTTAAAATGAAACACATTTGTTACATTTCAGTTTCTATAAACCAGAAGTCTTGGCATGAGTGTGGCTAGATTCTTGGATCGGAGTCTTGTGCAACTGAAATCAAGATGTTAGCCGGCTGCACTTCTAATCTGTGGTCAGGGTTTTCTAATCTCACTGATTATTGGCAGGATTCATTTCCTTGAAGCTGTAGAACTGATGTCCCTATTTTCCTGCTCGCTCTTGGCCAAGAACTACTAAGTTCCTAAAAGCTGCCCAGTTTCTTGCCATGGGGCTCCACTAGCGATTCACAACATGATGCTTGCTTTCTTGCAGGGCACATCTCTCTGCTTTTCTCTTTGTAATCAGCAAGGGAGAACGCTTTGATTTCAAAGGGCTCCCCTACTTAGGTCAGGCCCATCCAGGATAATCTCCCTTTGCCATATAATGTAACATAATCATAGCAGTGATATTTCCACTGACACTCAAAAGGATGGAATTATTCAAAGGTGAGGGTGACTTGGGTCATTCTGGCATTCTGCCTACCTTAGGACTTAACAAATATAATATCAAATAAGATGTGTTTCAAAAATTTATAAATTATAAACAGTGCTATTCAATTGTTGAGACTCTTTTCTACTGTTACTTTGAAGAGTATTGCTATGTTGCCCAGGCTGAGCTTGAACTCCTGTGCTTAAGTGATCCTCCTGCTTCAACCTTTCAAGTAGGCTGGGATTATAGACACGTGCTACCGTGCCAACCTTGGAAGGGCTTTAAAATTGCTTCCAAATTTGTGTTGGATTCAGAATGGTGATCCTGTATGTGAGATAACACAAGTTACTGAGCCCTCTGAAATGGGCCCATGGAATACTGGAAATTTGGGCTGGGAAGCAAGACCTAGGATACCAGCTGACTGGCTGTGATCTGTGACTCTGGGTTAAGCCCCTGATAACTGTCTGAATTTATGATTCCAGCTCTTGTATAAAATGGGCATTGGAGTAGACAACGTTTGAGGTCAGCTAGCTCTACTATTCTATAATTTCTAAAACAGAATCATACTGACCAAATTAAAATATGACTCATAATATCCAAATTCATCCAAATAGTTCATAAAATTTCATAATAAATGGAACTGCAGTGGTGTGATTTTAAGCAGAAAGGCAGTTTTGTTTTTCAGTGAATCCACACCTATACTGGCTGAACCTGATATATATAAATAAGGGGAAAACACTATATTTCTGATACTTTACATGGAATGGTGAAGAGTGTTTGTCTTTAGATGACATATCTGTCCAGTTATGGTTAAAAGTGAGAATTTTTTCAAGATATTAAAACCCGATAAAACTATTATAGTAAGTGGGATTAACTCAATTGATGATAACTGAATATCTATCCAAGGCAGTCCTCAAATATTACAAATCCATTCACTGACTATGGGTAAAGCAGGTTGAGATCCTAATATATATTCTGGGAGTTTAAGTCTTTCTTTTGTCTTTCTCAAATGAAGCCTCTTTGCCTAGGATAATTATTCTCATCTACTCAACAAAAATGAACTCTAATTTTAAACAGGTATTATTAAATCCCACTGAAATAGGCTTCATGCAGATGTATTCGCTAAAACATCCCTTTATTGACTGTGCACAGTTATTAACAATTCACATTTCACTTTATCTACTGAGTGGAAAAGCATTTATTCTCTCATTACAAAGTTAAGTGCTCCAGGGCAGCAGCAGGAGTGCAGAGCCCTCGTCCTATACACGGTACTGCTCAGTGAGGTGACGTGCGTCTCTGCCGATCCAGAAGGGACAGGTAGACGAACGGGCCCCCCACTCCGCCCATCATCTCTACCCTGCCAACACACTCCTCCTAGTTTATAAAAAGCCAGTAAGCAAACGGTTCCTGCATTGGTACTTCTATCAATCAGAAGAAGAGCTTCAACATTTATTGGGCAACACTGAGTTCAGAACATCCTTAGGGATCTGTGAAAGTGAGAAAAGGAGTAAGAAGCCATGGATAGTTCTTCAAAAGATGCTTTATGGGAAGAGAGCGCTGGAAACCAGGAGCGCACCGGTCAGCCTCTAGCACTCTGCTGCTCAAGTTTCAGGAGCTGCTTCTCAAGCTTTGAGGTGTTTACTTGATGCATCATCAGAAACTGGCCATTCAAATGGAAGACGGGAATGTCAAGTTTGTACCTTTCATACCAAGCAGAGTTTTCTGGAAGTGTGATGTCCACCTCCTGTAAAATAAACTGAAACACAGACTAAAGCTCTGTATTTTTGACGCCATGAACACGGGAACAACCACAGTGCTGAACTGATCCTGAGACCATTCCTAATGCTGAGAGGATTTTTTTGTTGTAGGTCCATAGTGACCTAATGTCCCTGATTTCTAAAACCTGAGTGGTTTCATCATACTCTCCACTGCCTAATCTTGCTAGTCTCTGCTGTACCTGTCACATTCAGCATCAGGGCACTACAACACATCCCAATGGGGAAGCTGCCTGAGAATCAGGACAGGAGAGCAGTTTCAGTGGGAAAGGTGTGATGGTTCAGTACATGAAGACACTTCCATGGAAATTACAAAATAAGATAAAAGGAATGGGGAGAGAAATTTAAAGAAAGCAGAAATATTGCAACTGCTGGTTAACTTTGACTCATATCAAGAGTCAGAGTAAGAAAACCAGTACTGCTCAGAGAAAAACACTTAGGGGTAATGAGTTTTATGGAAATCAGCACTAAACTCTCTGAAGAATAGAAAGAAAATTTAAATTAAAAATCATTTAATCTCGTTTCCTAAAGAAAAGATCCAGGTAGGTACTTTATACCACATAGAATATTCATTCCATATACATAAAAGCCACGCTGCATTATGTTACCCTGTTTTTGTAAGGCTCCAGTACTTCCTTGGCTTCCTCACAAAGGGGGCACGGATCCTACAGGAAGAAAACCAGTCAAGCCATTAAACCCAAAGAATGGGATTTGGCCTAAGCCAGAAACAAACAAACAAACGAAAAAACCACACACAAAAACCACAGAACCAAAAACACCCCTATAAGAACCAGATTATACTTAAAGTACAGTTTTTACCAGGTTAATTACAGTTTTCTTCATGAAGCAAAATGATACCATAGAATCTTATAAATAACTAGCATTTCAGGGTAGAAAGGCTCTCTGCACTTTTTGTTGTTTGTTTTAATTTTTCTTCAATGATCAATGTTTGCAAAAATAAACTTATTTTTTATTTTTTGAGACAGAGCCTCAAGCTGTCACCCTGGTAGAGTGCTGTGACATCACAGCTCACAGCAACCTCCAATTCCTGGGCTCAAGCGAGTCTCCTGCCTCCGCCTCCCAAGTAGCTGGGACTACAGGCGCCCGCCACAACGCCCGGCCATTTTCCTTTTTTTTTTTTTTATTTGGTTGCAGCCCTCATTGTTGCTTGGCGGGCCCGGGGCCGGATTCGAACCCACCAGCTCAGGTGTACACGCTGGCACCCGAGCACTAGTTTTCTGATCTCTCTATCTGAGGGCTTTGTGGTTGCTAGGTCAGGAGCACCTCTGTGGTCTCACACAACTGGCTGACACCATCAGAACAGCTCCCCAAAGTTTGCTCAGACTGGGAAGCACTGAGCCTCGCCAGCCTGTATTTCCTAATCAGCAATAAACCCTCAGCAATAAACCCATTAGGATGAAGTTAGGTAGTAACTCATTTTTAAAAGGGGAAAAAAATCTCTTTGCACTTCAAATGATGATAGCAATTCATAATGTTTTGCCTATTTTCTTATTACAAGTGTCAACAAGAGGTTTCCTGTTTGAAAGAGCAAGCAAGTTTTGGTGTCCACTGTTGTTTGTATTCTTAAACAATTTAGTGGGGAAGTCTGTTGGGAATACTACAGATTATTGGCAGACTTTTAAGGCTTCTCAGCTCTTGACTTCATGAACAGAGACTAGCTAGCTATAGGTTCTGCTGCATGAGCTCAAAATAGACTCAGCATTACTGATGCTTATATAAAACCTTCTTTTTAACATGACAGAAGAGATGAGCTATTATGTAAAAGAGAACGCTTTCCTCCAGGTTAACTCATGGTTGTTTTGAAATAAGAACCAAGACCACCAAAGAGTCTTTCTGACCCTAATTTCCTGAGATAGAGATTCAGGCTGATTGTGTTAATTATTAGCATTAGCGATATAATAATCTGTAATGTTTTAACATTACATGCTAAAATTTTCTGAAGAAGTTTCAAAACGTTAGCATAGGGTCTTTTTTTTTTTTCATTAAATCATAGCTGTGTACATTAGTGCAATCAAGGGTGCATAGGGTCTTAAAAGCAAAACAAGAACATGTTAAACTGCAGAAGTATGGAATGTATTTGCTTTTATATTAACTACTTTAAAAGAGCCTAGATCAGGACTTTTGTTTTGTTTTGTGTTTTTAAACCTGGGGTTCGTGGAAATCTACGAAAGTATATGTCTGTATTTTTTCTAAGGGAAAGTTCATCAAATTTTAAAAAGAATAAAGAACCAGAAAAGGATCAGGCCTACTGGTCTGGACCCTTCAGGCTTCTCTAGGATTTTCCGTGGCACTTGTTTACTGTATCCCTAAACTGTAGGAGGTTTGTTGGTTTGGCAGTCCCCCACCCCCTCCCCTTTCTTATAGCAAGAGCTCTGTGATTTCACTTCACAAGAACCAACTCTTCACACGTGGCAGCCTCCATCCCTGAGCACCAAGAGTGGAGAGCCTGACTTAGGCCCAGGCAATTAGCTACCACTGGCTCGGGAACAGGCCCATCAGGGCTGGAGTATCTGTAGATGTCTGAGATGTGGGTTCTAGGGACTGGGATTGCTGCAGTCATCTGTGAGAAGAGCCAGAGTGAGGAGGAATTTAACCCAGAGGTTGCGATGCTAAAGAGATGGGTAACATGCTTACTTCCTAAATCAAGCTATTCCTGAAACCAGACCAACTCCCAAGTCCCCTTTTTGTTTAAGTCACTCTGGGAAGTGCTTTCTACTCTTTATAACTGATAGAGTCCTGACAATGTACTTTTAGTATTTCTTTTACTGGATTGTAAACTCCTGAAGGTGGTGTGATATCTTACTATGTGCCTAACGGGATAGATCAAGCACTTGGTACAAACATCAAGTCAAACGGAAGGTTGGTGATTTTCTTTTTAAACAAACTTTTTTTGCTATCTCAGCTGCTGCTCAAACTGAAACACAGGGCAGAACTGCTAGGCCAGCGAGCAACAATAACCACAAGGAATTACTTTATCTTTGTGGTTAATTCTCACATGCATTTACTATTGTAGACCTTCAGATGATATTATATGTAATAGTTTTAGTTCCATAATTTCCAACAGTGCAACATATATCTGCAAATTTGAAAAGCAGTTTAGATGGAATATTCTCAACAAGAAGTTTATTTCTAAGAACAAATTAAATTGGGTTATTAGATAACTGTTGGATAATTAGCAATTGACTGCATAACTGCTAAAATGCTTAAAATCTGAAAAATCTATTAAAAAGAGACCTTTTTTCTTCGAATTGCAGTAGCATTCACAGAAGTTTCTTCTGTAACACTGCACTTTATTTCTTTTTTGATTATAAATCATATAAAGTGATGTGAATTAGCAAAAGGAAATCAGTAATGTATGTATTATATTTCAGGCCCCAAAGCTCTAAAAATGTTAAACTAGTTTTATGGCTTAAACCTAGTGTTAGGGATAAGAAAACAAGCATAGTCAATCCTCATTATTCATGGATTCCATATTTGTGAATTTACCCACTTGCTAAAATTTATTTGCAACAGCCAAATCAATACTCAAAGTGCTTTGCAGTCATTTATGGGCATGTGCATACACATTGTGATAAAAAAAAAAATTGAGTCACCAGAAGTCCTTATTCCAAGCTGAGGTTAAACATGGCAATGCTCTAACTTCTTTTTATTTTATTTTATTATTTATTTCATTTTAATTTTTTGAAACAGAGTTTCACTCTGTTGCCCTGAGGAGAGTGCTGTGGCATCAGCATAGCTCATAGCAATCTCAAACTCTTGGGCTCAAGAGCTCCTCTTACCTCAGCTTCCCAGTAGCTGGGACTACAGGTGCCTGCCACAATGCTCGGCTAGTTTTTCTATTTTTAGTGGAGACAGTGTGGCTCCTGCTCAAGGTGGTCTCGAACTCCTGAGCTTAGGTGATCCACCTGCCTCAGCCATCCAGTGTGCTAGAATTACAGGTAGAGCCACCACTCCTGGCCCTTCTAACTTCTTGTTTTAGCTCTCATACTATAAACATAAGTTAGTATCCTTTTCATGGTCTGTATAATGCCCCGGTTTTTGCATTTTTGTGCTTTTCGTTAGATATTTCACTGTTTAAAACAGGCCCCAAGGATAGTGCTGAAGTGCTGTCTTGTATTCGTAAGCACAAGGAGGCAAGATGGGTATGCCTTATAGAGAAAATAAGTGTGTTAGATAAGCTGCATTCAGGCACCAGTTATACGTGCTGGTGGCTGTGACTGTAATGTTAATGAATAAACAGTATATATTAAACAAGGCATCTTTAAACAGAAACACACATGAAACAAGTGAGGTATTTGATTAGTTGATGAAAACACTGTGACCAGAGGCTCATAGGAATCTAACCTTATATTTCAACTAGGAGCAAAGCTTCAGTATTCGTTAGTTCAGTGTTCACAGTGACTTTACAGAATACAACTATCACAAATACTGAGGACTGTGTTTATAAACAATATGTGTATAAACGTCATATTGTAACCTCCGGTCCATCTTTCTTCAATGTAAGAGTCAATCCATTAAACATACTCATTTATTCTCTGATAATTATGAGACAATGAAATGCTCTGGCAGGAAGCAGAGTTACTGCTGTTTTGCTGACGCGAAAACTGAGGAGCAGGTATGAAGGTTTACTCCATTGCCTTTCCTTTCAACTTTGTTTCCTTTTCTTAACCTAACAATTTTAATACTTTTAAAATTTTTAAAGTAGTCATTTTTACCGTTTCACTCTGTACCTTTGTGAATAAGGTCAGCACGGGCAGAGTTGTCTTAGAGGCAGAGAGATTTCTCAAGAAGAGTCCAAAGGAGGATTTGGCAAGTTGCATGCTATTTCTTTGAAACCAGGGCATCTTAATTCTGCCAAAAGAAAAAATAAAGCAATAAACGTATCTGCCCTAGGCTTTGCTCCTTACAAGACGAACAGTAAGTTGCAAGCTTATGATGAAAACTGAAGGCGTCAAAATTGTTCCTTCTAGTCCAGGAGTGTCAGAAAGACCCAGAAGTTTGGCAAGTCTCTATGATGCACCAACATTCCTTGTATCCCAAACAAAACAAAGAATGGGAAAATAAAATCCATTTTTGGATTAGATGTGTGCCTAATTACTTGGTTTCTACACGTAAACTGTATGGGTTTGTTAATTTGAATAAAAAGTTAAATTTCACCTGCAGATTTGACCAGCATCCCAGTGATCCTTGAGATGGTTTTTATTTACAAGGACGGCTTAACTTATTGGCAAGCATTCAACTCCCAGCCACTGCCATAGTAAAGAAAATGATAAGCAGCACAAGTTTCTCACTGAAGGTTCGAGCTTCCTCTTACAAGGTCTGTGCTCCTGATGCAAGAGACGGGGAGGCACAAAGCTGTACTTAAGGGAACTACAGGAGAGAATCAGGCTGAGTTAACTTGTCAGGAAAACAGTATCTACTCAACTCCTTACGAAGTAGTTGAAAAGGACATTGTCATAACTTTTGAAAACCTCACATACAAATGTAGTAGTGCTTCTGCTGGAGATATTCCACTAAGAACAGCTTAGTAACAGCAGCGCGCCAAACATCAGGCTTTGAGCTCCCTCATCCTGCTACTTTGCTCAACATGAGACACTCCAGTTATTCCTGGTTATTCTACTGAGCTCCTAGTTTTGTCCTTAAAACAATGAATATTATTATTTCACTTTTAAAACACATGTGCTCTGTTGGATTTGTAATTTAGTATTCCCAAGAAGAACCCCTTCCTGGGATCTTTGTTTCTTTACCTCACTTTACTCTAGCTCTCCAACGTCACCTATCGTTTTTGCCTCCCTTACCTTTGTAAGTTGCAACTGCAAAATGTCTCTTTCTGTTTCTTGAGTATCCAAAAGATCGGGTGGCGCCTGTGGCTCAAAGGAGTAGGGCACTGGCCCCATATGCTGGAGGTGGCGGGTTCAAACTCAGCCCCGGCCAAAACCCGCAAAAACAAGTAAGAAATAAAAAATAGAATATCCAAAAGATCATTTCTTCCTGGGAATCTTTGCACTTGCTTTTCCTCTGCATGAAAAACTCTTAGGCAGCTTTTCCTCATTTGCCCTGGGCCTTTTATTATCTCTTGGAGAGGTCTTGGTGAATGCCTTACCAATGCCGGCCAGCCCATCATTCTGTGTCCTCATACTTTGCTATAGTTTTCTTTTGCCCTTTACTATCTAAAATTACTATCTACTACAATGTAGGCACTATGAGCACAAGTATTTGTTTACCCCTCTATCTCTAGTCACCCAGAATTAACCTGGCACATTGTAAGTGTTCAAATATCCGTTACAAGTACTGAAGCGTGCTCGTCTTGCCTTCTTTAACCTCACCACCAACTCTAATCAGACTCTTGTGTGCAGAGCAGTCACTGTCTGGCCTGTCTCATGTGACGACTACAGCGTGGTGCTCTTCCGCGTGTCCACGGGTTTTCAGCCAGAGCACTGCAACTGGTTCTGATTTCTTCACCACGATCTCAAATTCTGCCCTCCTCGGCTCCACAGAGCATAGCTAAACTTCACTGGCAACCAGGCTCCTCAGTCTAAGATTAGGCTTAAACTCATTTCAAACAAACTGATAGGACTTTAAAGCGAACCACTAACCACTATCAAACTAGAGTAAAGACCACAGGACAAGATTGGAACCGAGCCAACAGAGCAATGCTCTTCCCTTCCTTCTCAAGCCTTCACTCCGCCACTTGCATCTTGACCTCCTGCTATCTCGATGATCCTGATAATAACTAAGAAAAGAATGTGATGAGAATTTCGCAGTTTCACAATATTCTCTGCTATTCTCAAGTAAATGTTAATCCCTGGTTGATATATTTTCAATAAATTCAGCAGAATCAACAACTCCAATAGGTGAATGTGTTTGGAGATCCATCTAAACATAGCTTTGTCTACACAGGGTATAAATGGGTTGGGGGGTGGCGGTTAAGCCATGTCTATGCTAGGTAGAGATTCTGCATCATGAGATACGGGAAGGTTCTATGCCAACAGCGACACACCACCCGAGGATGTGGAGTTAAAGAAGTTGTACTATATATGGAGGAGAAAGAAAATAAAAAATAAACTTTATTAAAGACAGAAACAGAATCCCCGGAAATGAGAAGGAGCAGGTCATCTACGGCAGTGACCAAAGCCTACAGCCACAACGGTAAACCACAGCTACATGCTTTTGGTGAAGGGATTTAAGATTTACTGATGTCTGGCTGGTAAGTAAAGGAAAACTTATTGCTTTTACCTAGCTGAGCTGAGACTGAGGTGTCAAGGCTTCGGAAAAATTCACATTTACAATGGAAATCTGCTTCAGTATTTCCAACATGACAAAACACAGCATGTGGTCTTGGTAGCACCCAAGACAAATAAAACCTGTCATAGTAAACAGAGTTGCTTTTCATTCCAGATTTGCTGGAATATTTGTTCAACCAACCCAGAGAGCTAAATAAAGTCTTCAGCGATGCTACAACTATTCTGTTTATAACTAGTTTGCTTTTCCACTTTATTCTCCATTTTTACTTTTTTACACATTTTTAATCGCTTAAACATGGCACTTTTGTTTACTGAGAAATACATCTCTGTTATGCAATTTTACTACCTGCATATTTTTCAAATGCCCTAAGGAACATGCATTTTACCATATTGCTAAATTAAAGTATTTCTTTGGAAGCACAATTACAAAATTACATTAGGATCTGATGTAAAGAAAAGCTCCCTATAGCTCCTGCTAGGCAGACAGTAGGTTAACTTTCCTTAATTCCTGGAGTCCACTTAATTCTAGAAAAGAAAAAATAAAATGAAAAATGACACACTTCAATGGGAATGCTGTAATATTCTTCTTAGAACATTTTACTAACTCTGTAAATCCTCACACCATTGCTGTCAACGTCACATTCACCAAATCATGCCTCTTGAAGTAAAATCTTAATATGGGCTACTTTGTCAATGTGACATTTTCATTAGTTCTATTATTTTTGAACGGTATCTCAGCATTATAAAAAACATCCTGAAAGGTGGTCTCTGCCGGTTAGCTCATGACTGTGAGAGGACAACGCTTTTTTGATTGTGACATTATGTCACCGAATTTAGTCAGGAAGTATGTGTCTTTACTACACATGCAGACACAATTTGATCCTTTTGTATTTTGTTATATGCCTCTGTGATATGAGCAGAAAGAGCTGTGTTCATAATATCAAAGAAGCACAATTGGGTCACCTTTGTCACAGACTAAAAAAAAACCCCAAAGGCCTAAGACTAGATTTAGAATGTGCTGAAAACGAATTCTGCAGCCTAACAATAAAGATGGTGACTCCTGCTGTTTCAAGTCCAGTGCCCCCAAGAGGTATGGATAACCCTGAAAGAGAAAGGCAATGCTGGCCTTTCAACAAAACTTGAGGCTGACTCCAGTGGTCTTCACGGCAGAATCAAATACAACCCGGGGGGAGGACTGATTGGACCAATTCAGCCCTCCTTGAAACAGTTAAGGTAACTTAACTTGATAGAATTTTCCCTGCAAAGCACTGATGTGCATACCATTAAGGCAACTGATTACAGTTCAGAAAGTAGCCAGGTTGTCTGAGTCTTTATTAAAGATTATTCGCTTCTTGCATGAGGAGCTGCCCAGGCTATGGCTGCACATCACTTATGTGGCGTTCCTGGATTCTTCAAATGCTGCGTGTGTCTGATTAGAAGGGAAACAACGTTGTTCTCATTTGAGTAGAGACACTGACCTTCACTGACCAGAATTTTTATCCATACAAAGAATCCTTTGGTACACCAAATTTCCAAGCTGGCGATCCCCCCTCAGCAAGCTGCAGTGTTAGTTCATGTGCAAAATCAAAAAGTCTGTATAAGCCCAGGTACTACCTTGGTTTTAACAGGTAATGCTGAAGCTTCTTCAGAGAGTATAATGTAAATTTAATGTTGAGCTGACATTAACCAAACACTATTACTAGCTCTTGCTGAACCCTTTTCCCATAAAAAAAGATGCAAGGCTTCTGTTCAGTCATTTGTGCCATGCGAGAAGCACTCCATTTTACATTCATTGCCATCTAAGTATAACATTCCTATTTTTACCTTAACGACTAGAAGCATACACACATACACACACCCTTACCTGTTTTGGGGACAAAACCCATTATTTTAGATTACCAACAGTTTATGTAATGAGGGGACTCATCTGGGTCACTGGGCTTAGCCAGGGATAGAGAAAATGATGCTTCCCTAGTGCTTGTCTGTGCTCTTGGTCAATCAGCTGAGTCCAAACCTCCCACCCTCCCAAACAAGTGGGAGCCTAACTGGGGTCTTGAGTACAAGGGCAAGAAAGAAATTGGCCCTTGTGGAGCCAAGGGTGGCAAGGAGAGGCAATGAATAGGGACAAAACTGAAACTGAGCAGATACCTTAAGATGACAATTCCAAGAAGCTAAGCAAGGGTAAGATGAGGCTACAGAACAGAAACAAGAAGTGAGGGTTCGAAGACCCAACCCGAAGCAGGGCATGGATGGGCTCCTGAGTGCTTTTCTAGATTCTCAGCCCAGCAGTCAGGCTACCTAGTTGGGGGAACTGTGAAGGAGGTGGAGCCAACTCAGACAAGATGCTACACCAAATATCCTGAGCTAACCACACACTGTGGGCCCAGCTGATGCAGTGTCATGCTCAGCTTCGTTCCGCAGTGGGACTGTACACCACATTAAACCACAAGCAGCGGCTGCCTCACGCCCCGGCCCGGGCAGTGCGAGGCAGCTCCGCATACCACACTCCCTCCAGCATCTATTTCCAGATTTCAGGGCAGCAGGTTTACCACATGGAGATTAGAGGTCAGGATCAGTCTGCAGAAAGCACCGATGGTCAGACGAGTGCCTAGAGCCAAAACCCCTTTTTATTTCCCTTCAAATTATTACCATGACCATAGGATTTCCAAGTATCTAGATGTCTCTAGTCCATAGTTTGTACTCAATAGGTGTGACATTAAATTGCATTCAACACACTGCTTTGTGAAACAGTTCTTTAGCTATCTGAAATGTGGGACTTGCCTATCCAATACAGTTAGAATTTCCCTGAAGGTATAAGGTATTTACCTATCTACCACTTACTAGATGCATGCTCCCTTCACCTCTTCTAGATTTCAGTGAAATTGAGACATTAAAATTTTTCTTTATCCTGCCTGGTATTTAATCCATCTTTTC
This sequence comes from Perodicticus potto, assembly GCA_963574655.1. Lineage (NCBI taxonomy): Eukaryota > Metazoa > Chordata > Mammalia > Primates > Lorisidae > Perodicticus > Perodicticus potto. Next base: position 26,026 of record CAUYRH010036137.1, read on the forward strand.
CCTATAAATAAAGTTCTCACATGGACTAATCAACTCCCTATGCTAGATACAAGTAACAAGACTAACAGGAGAAGGGGGTTGAGTTCCTAACTGAAACAATAAAAATGTCAGGGTTCATAATGACTATGAACCAATGATGTCACTCATTCATCTGTTCCACAGTAGGGAGGGAAAGAAGGGTTAAAAGCCAGTATGAGATGATCCTAACCCATGAAGAACTATAAAACCTAGTCATAGGGTAAGACGTGTATATATACAGGGGAATTAGAAATACAGGAGGTGATTATGACAGAGTCATATAATTCCAATGTAAGAGAAAGGGGAAAAAAATACTATGGGCCAAGAGGTGGAGGTGGTTTTACAAGAGAAATAAGTATCTTGAATCATTTGGGATTTGCTTATGTAGAAAAAAGGAAAAAGATTCCAAATTTGGGGTTAGACACAGAGGTAGGAATGTGATAGCTACTTGATGGAGGCAACCTTGAATGAGGCAAAGAGACTTCTGTGGAAGAACAGTGGAAAATAAGTTTGGAAGGTAGACTAGGATGAGACTGTGGAGGACTTCTGGTCTTTAAACAGTGGTTAAACAACGCATGATTTGTTGCATATGTCTTGAGAACCAGGTAACAGTTCTTAGTAAGTGATGGGATAAAATCAACAGCTTAGAAGACTAATCTGGCAGCAGCATGCAAAATGGACTGCAGAAAAAAGGAGAATGGAGGTGGAAAAGAGTTAGAGGTCAGTTAAGACAATCTAGGTATGGGATGAGAGTCATTCATTCGTTCAACAATTATCTAATGCTTCCCACATGTCAGATGCTATTATAGGTGCTGGGGTACAGTGATAAATGTTGCCCTCCTGAGGTCCACATATTTTAGTGAAGGCACTTTTTAATGTCAGACCATATCAGATAGTGATACATACAGGGGACAGAATTAGTGATACGTACAGGGGAGAGAATAAAACAGGTAACATTATGGTGACTAAGGTAGGGTTTTTTTTTTTTTTGAGACAGAGCCTCAAGCTGTCACCCTGGATAGAGTGCTCTGGCATCACAGCTCACAGCAACCTCCAATTCCTGGGCTCAAGCGAGTCTCCTGCCTCCATCTCCCAGCTGGGACTACAGGTGCCCACCACAACGCCCGACCATTTTTTGGTTGCAACCGTCATTGTTGTTTGGTAGGCCCGAGCTGGATTCGAACCCGCCAGCTCAGGTGTACGTGGCTGGTGCCTTAGCCCGTTGAGCCACAGGCGCCGAGCCTAAGGTAGGTTTTTTAACGTATTCTCTGAGCAAGTATCATTTGAGCTGAGACTAAAGAATGAAAGGTCCAAATATCTGAATGGAGGTGTGTTTCAGAGAAAAGAAACAGTAAATGCAAAGGCCCTAAGGTGAGGACCAATGTGACTTACTGAAGAAACAGAAATGAGAGTATGGCTTAAGCAGAGTACACAGGGGAACAGGGGAAACTAGCAGGAGACCAGGCTAGAAATGTTGTATAGGGGTCAGATCATATAGGCCCTTTGGGCTATGTTAAGGAATTGAGTTTTATTCTAAGCACAATTTTTATTCCAAAATTTAGAGGACGGATGCAATGTGATTTCATAAACATTTTTAAAAGATCACTTTAGCTGCCATGTGAAGAATAGTTTGTTGGTGGACAACAGTGGAAGAGAGACCAGGTTAGGAGGCTACCGCAGGAGTCTGGGTGAGAAAGCAGAGTGGCCTGGACTAGAGTGGAAACAGACCAACGGGACCTGCCAATGTACTAGTCATGAGAAGTTAAAGAAAAGATGGAAGTTAAGGGCAATCCTAGTTTTAGTCTTCAGCCCCTGGGTGAGTGACAGTGTCATTTACTAAAGTGAGGAACACTGAAGCAGAAACAGACTGAGAAATACATGACATCAAGAGCTCAGTTAGGGACACGTGGGAGCTCAAGTCAAGAGTGACATATACAGGTTTAGTACTCAGGGAAAAATCCAGGGCTAAAGATAAATATTTGAGTTTCCATCAGTTTGGAATTAAATTTATCACTGTGGAACTAGATGAGATAAACTAAATAGCACAGAAAAGGAAAAGGGCCCAGGACAGATGTTCGAGGTGATCCAGCATTTAGAGATTGGGTATAAAGGGGCCAGCAAAGGAGGGAGACAGAATTGCAGGTGAGGCAGGAGAAAACCCAGGAAAGTGTGTCGTCACAGAGGTCAATGGGAGAAAGTATTTCCAGAATGAGGGAGTGGTCCATGATAGGGACAGTAAAAAGAGATGTGTCTGATGTTACTCCAAAGCAATTATATCTTTCAACCAATGTCTACCTCTAAATGAACTACCCTCTGCCTAATTTAACATCTTAATGAACTACCTTGACTAGTCCCTGCCTAATTTAACATCTTAATGAGGTATATTTTGGTGAAGACAGAGTCAGTGGGTTGGGGAAGGAGAACATAGGCAAAAGTTCGGTATCTTAAGAAGAGATGATAAATGTAAAAATCTTTAAGTTTAAGGTAGAATACAGAAATAAGGCTTACCTACTGATTACTGAATAATACTACAAGTAAGGTACTGTTATTTTGGACACAGTGATTGTGTTGACTGAAATGTGCTTTTACTGGCCTCAAATGGAAGACTCAAATATCTAGTGCCAGTAGTCTCAGAAAGGGAATTGCAACACTGAAAAATATTTCATATAGAAAAAGCTGAACGTTTCAGATTATGAACCTTATTTAAATAGGAATTTCCAAGACACAACATGACTAAAGATCCAACATGTTTACCTGCTGCTAAGGATGTCACTAAGACTAGGTAAGACTGAATAGCAAATACCCTGGTACCTGAAATTGGCTTAAGTTTGCCCAGCCTTCAAAAATCATAAAGAAGGTACTGAAATTTAGTATTAAGTAAAGGCCAGTTCCCTTCCAGTTGCTCTTTCTCAGTATTTATCTTTATTTCTCAAAGGGAAAAATTCAATACCATTACCATTTTACTAATGATATCCCCAAAGCATATGTATCAAAAAAGAAGGTGCTTAGGTAATTATAAAGTTGGATTTTATTGATAAACTTTAAAGACAAAATTTGTTCTCAGCAGTTCTGAATAAACTGACTAGAGTGGTCAAAATAAATTTAACTCAACACAGCTCCCACCAACTAATCAGATAGGGGAATTACGCATAAACAGCTTAATTCTTCATTTAGAGCTTTAAAGTTACTCTTCATATAGAGTTTCAGCTGGAATTCAACATGTTTGAATTCCCTGAGTGCATTTTCAGGTAAGGATTTCATAAATATAAACCCCGAAGAGAAAGGCAATTGCCACTAACTAGTTCTGAGATACTGGGTAATCCTCACCTCTTTAAGCCTCAGTTTTGTCGAATGTTAAATGGGAATGCCACCACTTGTCCTGTTCTCTAATTTTAGAGAGACAAAGAAATTGTGTCTGAGGCTCTGGGCCGCAAACTTCCTCATGACCAGAAAAGGGGAAATCACATGCTAAAAAAATGCCGTGGGAATAGCCTGTGACTGTAAAAGGCCTTGAACAAAGAATATGAAGTAGTTTTTATCTGTAGAAGCTTAAAATGCTTAGCCCTTTAAAGAGGATCCAAACTCACACCCAGATCCAGGCAGAGGTGTAAAGGCACCTGCTCACGGCCTCTTCTCTCATTCTCTCGCTCATTAACTCTCTTCTCTCACTCCTTAGTCAGAACCGTGAAGCCTCAATGTCAGAAAGGACAGAGTTAGGAAATGGCAGAGGGGACACTAGAGTGGCCAGCCAGTCATCTTACAACTGATTGCGCATCGGAGATGAGAAAGCTTCCCCTAAAAGGAAAAATAATGCACTTTTCTTTCTTACTGTTAGACACATTTTAAAAATCATTTTTGATGACAGATCTTCTTCATGTTGGCATTGTCTTCCAAATGCAGAAGCACGACCATCTTTGCCTTGGAAAAGACAAATATGAAGTACAAGGGGAGAGAAGTCTTCAGTGTAAGTAGAGTTTGTTTTAGAAATGTGACCTTAGCAGTCACACTTTCCAGATCATTGCTTCAGTGGAGTCTACCAGGTAACGGAGTTGGTGCACATGACAATGTCAGTGAAAGGGTTTCTAGAAAAACATTCAGCTGAGAAAAATAAAATGATGTTGTTAATCAAGAATAGTAACATACTCTCGTGATACATTCCCTCTAGCACCCAAGAGTCCAAGGGAATTCTGGACTAATCCCTGTTAACACAATGAGGCTCACAAACACTGCACCCCACCTCCACCCTCAACCCCAAAGACACTGACTCAGCAACTGGCCTGAAGCCAAAGCAGCATATTCCAAATTCAGAGTGTGCAACAATGTTCACTTCAATTATGACATAATGGCTGCAAAGCTGTTCCTGAAAGCCAAGAAAACCTGAATAATGTGGTTGGGTTATATCATACATGAGGGCTTAATAGAGTTTAAAAACCAATTTGAAAATTCCTTCATTCCATAAAGATAGCATTAAGATGAACGCGAAATCATTCTAGTTCAAGGGCTGGGAACAAAGTGTATAAGGAATGATGCAGACTCCTTCCCATATTGTCCTTTTTAGTCAGCATGACCCATTCCCTTTAAATATCACGGACCCAGGAAGAAGACAATTTCATTAAAGCATGTTAGTTTTATTGTACCCCCCTAGTACAAATGCTAGTTTCCTTCCCATTTAAAAAGCACACAACCCCATTTTCAAAAACAACTGTTTGCAATTCAGAAACCATCCAACAGGCAATGTCTTTCATTTGCCACTAATATTCCACCCATGTCAAATTCATTTTACCAAAGAAATAAAAGTTTATCCTCATGACCATAAGAGACTGAAAAGAAGTTTCATTCATTTCTACCCATGGACATATGAGCTGCTAAATCCACATTTCCTGGACTTGTGAACCAGCAAGACCTTGGGCCTGTAGAAGTACAGAGCTCAGTATGAATGTTGAGAACCATCCAGTCTTGAAGTCAGGCCCTGGCAAGCCTCAGTTATGTGAGATTCTGTATTCTTCCAAGTCCTCTTCTGTTTATTTTTAATAGCTTTCAAAGATAGATTCATACTTTGAAACTGGCAAGTGACTCTGGATATCCTTGATTCATGGATAAGGAAATTTGCTTTATGGACAAGGAACCTAAAGTCTTTCATGCTGTGTTTTTTTGATTCTATTTTCTGCATTTCCTCTTTGAACAATAACATATTTTCATATATAACAAGACTAACACAAAATTTCAGAAGAAGGGATCTCCAAGTTCATCCCCCTTTCTTCTAAAAAAAAAACCTCAAAAAGCTTTACATATTAATCCTCAGGGTATACAAACAACAGACACCACGTTTTGCATAAGGCTTAATTTAAGGATGCAGAGAGTGAGGAAAGTCCCAGCTTCAGATGGCAGAATTCTTTTACCATAAGAATGAGGTTCTGTTCTCTAAATCTAAGAAGACTCACATTAATTTCATTTTTTAATCTGGGGAAACAGCTCAATTTAGATCTCTTCTTCCTAGGCTTATGTTCCAAATTGCCTTAGCTGAGTGAATTTCCATTAAATAACAGTATCCTTTCTCTTCGCTGACTGGAAGGACTACATGTTTTAAGAAGTAAAGAGTTAAAAAAAATGAAATAATTCAATGTCATGTCATGTCCTTCCCTCCTGACTGAACTCAAAATCATTTCCCTGCTATTTCATGATTAATATGAAAAAGTACTGGGACAATGAGAGGAAATTCATTTGTTTCCAGTCGTAACATACTGGTTTCTGCAGCAATCCCACTAGCAACAGGGAGAAGCAGCCTGCACCACATGGCTGCCCTATTACAACACAAAAAGCTGTGAACTTTGAACTTCTTGGAATGTTGCTAGTAAAGTAGATAAGACAAGTATGGATTTCCTTCAATGTTATTTGAACACCCTATTTAGACTTAAAATAGCAACCATATGTAGGTCTTCCATCTTTAAGGCCTAGGTAAGCTAAAAATTTGGTACACCTTCAACTGGTTACTCTTCAAAATATTTGTTGAACAGATATTTGGGTTAAGAGTTGAACTCTGCAGGGCTGGAGGGAGTGTGGAGACAGGGGTAACCCAGGCTCTAAGTTTGCATATTCCACTCAACAACAAAGGCCCTACAACTGACGGGGCCAGATCTCCTTGGAAGCAACTTTGGTGAACATCTAATAAATTCTCAAATATGTCCTTCCCTACTCCATATTATGTATTGAAGCATGATTTCTAACTTCATCAAATAACCTCCTTTAGGTTACTGTTTTATATTCTATCACCTAGCTTGTTGCATTCCCAATGTTTTCTCACTCTTTATAGATCCAGCCTTTCTTCACTTTCTCACTCCTGATAGATTCAGCCTCTCTTCACCTTCTCACACCTTATAGATCAGCCTCTTTTCATTTCTATAGCATGTACTGAGCATCTGCAACATGCCAGGTGCTGTTCCAGGTACTAGAAATATACAAATAATTAAGATATCCTCCTTACTCTTCAGAAACTCACACCCTGGGCAGGAGAAAGACCGATAAACACAGAACACAATACTTCAGCGATGAAGGCTATAACAGTGCACTGGCTGTTACTCAGATATTACTGGTGAAATGGTCTGATGAAATACTTCAGATGGGTATGTTCTAAAATAGTAGTAGATTTCTTGAGCTTTGCTTCCACCTCTAGGAACTTTAACTTTGGGAAGCACTGGGAGGAAGGAGAGTGATGTTTTCACGTTTCCTCTTCTCTGTGGCTGTACTGGGATGAGGAGTTAGGGGTCTAGATTCATACCTATGCTAAACTTAGCCAAAACTTTTCATTTTGCATAGTCTTCCTCAAGTGATTTTGTCCCTAGATCTTGCTATGTGATACCAGGGGAAGATGGAGGAATCAGTTACTACCCGTGTGGCTTTACATACCTGATCCAGATGGTTTCTCGCCTTTGATATAAACTTCACGCAGGAACTATTCTAGCTGCTTTTGGCTTCTTCTGATATACACTCCTTGAATAAAGTAGTGGTAAAAATTAGATTTAAAATAAGGAACAGAAAATAATTCACTACTTGTACCAGATCACCTCAATGGTGTATGTTTGAAACCCCATGCCATCGTATTACATGAACTGAGTACGTTAGCCAGGAAGAGTTTATACAAGTTATGAAATACAAATACTTTAATAATAAAAAATATAACTTATTTTGAAGGCATCTCTACACAGTGCCTTTGGGTACTTTCAACCTAGGCATCTGGAACAAAACAGAAACAGCCTAATACACCCCTAGGTTGGAAAAAACCCTCACTTCTATTACTTACCAGCCAACAGTCCATCTAAATAAAACCTCACGGGCACATACTCCTCTAGTGAAGGAGACAAAAAGAAATATTGATCTTTCCTCAGCAGATGGCTACTGCTAACCACAGCAAGCAAGGGGATTCTGTCTGTCTAAAACACCAGCCTCACCAATCTTAATTTTCATGGACAGCCTTTCTGGTCCCAGCTAATTTCTCAGCAGAGCAGGACCCAGGTTACTAGGCTATGCCATTTCACAGGGTGCCATAAAACAACAGACCGGAGACTCTACCTCTGTCCTTGAGGAACTGAGAATCTTAGGGTCAAGCTAGGCCATACTGTGGATTTTTTTTTAAAGGGCGTTAAAATATAAAGTACTACATAAACACTATTAAAAAACAAGAATAAAAATCATCCAGGTGAAACACTCTTTGTAAAAAGAAGCCTTGGAAAATCACAGGCCTTATTCGCATTAGTGACAATTTAGTGGGGACTTTACTGCCCCTTGACTTATTAAAAAATTGTATGAGCCATTTGTCAGGAGTGACTGAAAGGCTAAGTATTTGTTGAGCATTGCACAGGATCTGATTTATCCTCTTTGTTCAGTACCCAGAGGCTGCTTTTGCCCAGTAAAGCGAAGGGGAGGTTCAGCAGCCCGTCCAGTGAGCCCCAGCACTCAACCCGTGTTCCCTGCTGCACCTTTCAACCTTCTCACCCCAATTAAAGGTCAACATGGCTGCTCAGAAGCATTTATTTAAAAAGGCAGTCATGTCTTTGGCAGCGGGCTGCCAAGTGTGCTTCTACGGGCACTTCATGGAATTCAATAAAGCCGGGCCGGGGAATCTGAGTCCCTGGAAGAAGGCTGCAGGCGCAGATTCTGCTTTCTCTTCAAAGGCTTCCTTTTCCCGCTCGTGGTTGATTTGCTGCCCAGAACTCGCCCGCCCCCCGCGCGGGTCTCTCTCGCACTCGCCCCGGCGGTTACGGATTTACAGCTCTCCGTTTAATTCAGTTTCCTCCAACGACAATCGAAATTGGCAGCGTGCGGCACGGCGAAGGGCCCGCGGGCCCCCGCGCCCACCCTCGGCGCCGGCCACGGGCACCCACCTGAGCCCCGCGCCGCCACTTCCGCCCCGCGCCCTTCACTCGGTCCGGTCCCGCCGCTCTCCGGGGTGGCTGTGAGCAGAGTGACGTCAACTACAAGGCCACACTGTAAAACACGCCCCTCCCCCAAACAAAAAGGCTACAGAAAGTGACCCTGCGTCTTGGGAACACGTAATAACGAGCCCCGGGGTGAGATCCCACGTTTTGAGACCATGTGGTACAGGCCATTTGAACCCCTCTGCATGCATGCATTATTAATGCAGCTTTTACTACCCTCTTCAGGGTCCTGGCTGAAGTAGGTTGTGGGGAGCCGGATGAGCAAAGCTGCCAGCTCTACCCTTCCCAAATTTAAGATTGTGTAGCAAGGGCGGACCCTGGGAAATTATCCTTTATTAAATAGGCTCAGGCATTTCTGACGCTAAGGGCCCTGAAGGGAAGGAATATGGATTTTTGAAAATAATATGAGTGTGATCTAGATTGGGCTGGATGTGAAGGGCGTAGGACAGGGACACAGCCCTCCAGGCTGAGGGAATGATGGGCTGGACGGAGCACGGTGGCCTCACGCACGGAAAACTGACCAGTGTGGCTGTGGCATGGAGGGAATGGTGGAGAGAGGGGAAACAGGCTGGGCCTAGGTGCTAAAAGTGACCGGGGGAATTTCTGTTTTATGTGGGAAGAGGATTGAACTGATTGGTTTTCTACTCTGAAAGGGTCCTTCCGTTTTGGGAAGGAGATGAGAAGGGTTAGGATAGGCAGGTGGGGAAGTCAGCAAGTTCCCAAGTAGTCCAGGCTCCAGGTGTGGTGGCTTGAGTGATGGTAATATAAATACTGAGGAAATGATGGATAATAAATAGTAATACTCAAAGCTCACATATATTGATTGCTCACCAAAAGCTTTACCCTCATTAGTTTGTTTCAGCCAGAGAACAGTCCTATTAAGTATTATTAGTACCAATTTACAGATGAAGAAATGGAGGCTTAATAACTTTTCATAGTTAGAAAAGGACAAAGTTGGAATTCCATCTCATTCCATCTGATGGTAGTATCCAGGTGTTTACCACTATACAGTCAATGTGTACTGTAATTTTTAAAAAAGACACAAAGCAAACCAAGGTTGGGAATGTATCACTTAAACCATTGTGATTATGTGATATTGCTACAGGACACATTTACAAAATACAACTTTCAAGTTCTTATTTTAGCACTGCAGCATTTGCTGATAGTGAAAAGAGAGGATTTCATGACTGTCAACAGTCTAGCTAGGGTCATTGTTGAGTTGATATGCTCTGATAACACCTAAACTTTTGGAAGAAAAACACCTAGTCAATTGATAAAGTGCACTTTACTTAACAGTTGCTCATGACTTAAGTCATCCTGGGTCTAGGTATAAACACCTGAGTAGAATATGCATAACTTACATTTCATGCAGTGATAGAAAAGTTTTCTAGAAATGTAATTCCAGATCAGTTTTCAAATCCCATTTGTCATTGAACGATGAAGCTTCATAAAATAAATTGGATTTATGAAACCTGATTTCACCTGCTAAAGGAGAATTAATTCACCCGAGGCCAAAAAAAAGAAGATTTTTAGCATTGGTTGTGGGTAAACTTTTCTGAGGAGTCAAAAATTCACAAATTTCTGTTATGTGAGTTTAATTGGAAGAATTCCTTGAGTTGTTAACTGATGGCATAAGACTTGGAGCCTCTACATTGTTGCTTTGATTGAAGGCAGAGTGCTGTGAAATACCTGGGAATCCCTGAGCATAGGACCTTTGCTTGGGAAAATATCTGGAGTCTGACCAAAAAAATGATTGCCTTCAAAACAGAAAAGAACAGCCAAAGCAAAATTAATATACATTTATTAAATGGTCACAAAATCGAACACCGTGTTAGCTTCATTAATGGATGTATTTTTGCATTCATAACAACCTCATTACACTGAAAAACAGGTTTTAGATGAGATGCCTTCACTGAGTAAGAGTTTCTGAAAATATGTAATGAGTGTCAAGAAATCACAGTGTATTTTAAGTTAATTACTTTAGCCAAATAATTTCAAAAGCAAAACTATAAAATTCCTTTTATAGCAAAGTTATTAAAAGTGGGATGTGTATACTTATTAATACATTGCAAGTAATGTGAAAATAAGAGTGTTTGGAGAATATCAAGGTCTTAAGATAATGCTTTGTTTATTCTTGTCATAGGTGTATGACCATCATCGCTCATGTCTGGACTCCAATTCTAGGCTATCCCCTAGTAATCTGGGTAGGATGAGTGCAAGGATCTCTCTGTTCTAGAATGTTAGTTCAGAACTCATCTGGACTGAGCTTTTCAGTGGTTAGCTCTGAGGCCAGTCTGTTCTTGAGAGAGCCTGCTGGTACAATCTAGTCTGCAACTCTTGAGTTAACTCCACGGGTACTTTAGAGGACATTACCTGTTCTTCCAGAGACAAACTGGAGCCAAGCTTCCCTCCTAAGGCTTCTGAAGGGCTGGGCATGTGGGTGTGGAGCCAGGAAGCTTCCCACCTGCCCCTTTGGCTTTGCCTCTGGGAGAGCAACAATAAGAAGACAGCCTTTGATGTCAATGCATTCCCTTTAGAATGCCTTAGAAAAATAATGTATGTCTTGGCAGGTAGTGACGTCACACCAGCTTTATGTTTCTACTGTAAGTGGCCCTGTCTGCTGTTCATAGAACATGCAGTCTGAACTTTGAGTAGGAGGGACAACCTCAGTAATTGGCACGACGGCATGATGTAATTGTTATGGCGGAGGTATTCAGAAGCCTAGTAGGTTTTCTTACTTGGTGTTTTTCTGGTCTTTAGAGTGCCTGTAATTGTTTATGTGATGAGTCTCTCATCCTCCGTACTGCAAACCCTGCAGGAAATGATCTCTAAGGGCCAGATATTTTGTTGTGTTTAAGGTCATGGAGAAAAACAGTGGCAACCTCCCAAAGAAAAGATGGGCTTCTGAGTCTGGGATGTGTTGGGTCAGTGGGGTCACTGTTGACTCCCCTCAGGCCAACCATTACAGGAAACAGAATTATAAACCCATCTCACCAGGGGAAAATGGACCTCTGAAGCTTGATTTCTATATCCCCTTGGACATTTAAAAATCTCTGCTCTTTTGCCAAACATTCAGATGAGAGCGAAGAAAATTTTAAAAGAAGAAAAATGTTTATTTGTTTTAAGGCTTGCTCAGTAATCCACTTAGGCCATTTACATAAACAACCTTTCCATGTAAACACCATTAATTATTTAGTGTAAGAGCCAAATAAAAATGCTAAAAAATAAAAGTAATTGTAGAGTCAATTAATACAGCTTGAGTGCACATATATTATGGAGAAACTATAGACTTAAACATTTTGTTGTGGTTGGAGACAGTGTGGTTTTTCTATTGTTTGAACTACTAGGACGGAACCAACAGAAATGACATTTTACAGATGGATACCAAAGCTGTTAAAGTTTAAACCCATACTGGGGATGAAATTACAGTTTTCACAGGGGCCTTGACTCATGCCTCCCTCTTTATCTGTCTTGAAAAGATTATGGGGCAAGATGGGAGTTGAGAGTCCTGTGGATTTTCCCAGAGGTTTGTTGGAGCAAGACCATTGTTGTCTACTCCAAAATCAGTAGCTCCCAACCTCCTTTCACCTGTAATAACAGAAGATTGCTTGTGTCTGTGCTAAAGGAAATGAATTGTGTGCAGCCTGCCAGTCACAAAAAGAAGGGCAGGAACTGAAGCTGTGAGGAAATACGGTACAGTGGACCTCGTAGTAACAATAACAGGAGACATTTATATCATCCATTGTTATATTTCAAGGGTTTTCAGAGATATTATTTGGTTTGATTCTTCACAGTAATTCTGGTGTGTATTTTTACCAATCCCATTTTATAGGCAAGGCAATTGAAGTTTCTAAAGGGAGATGCCCGTGAAACAGGGATTGGAAAGCATTTCCTAATTTCCATCTGTATTTTCCCCACTATTTCGTTCATACATCTCTTTAAATGTAAATGAAAAGAAACATGGTTCAGTTCATAGCAGTATTTTGTGCTATGTGGGACCTTTTAAGAATGTTCGAGTGCATTTACATCATTTCCTCAGGGAAGGTTTTGTTTTACCTGGAAAGGCAGGAAATGGAATTAAAATGGAAGAGTTTTTCATTTTTATGGATTAAACACATCTGTTATGTTACTATGGCTGGATCTTAGAGGAGGATAGATTTCTCACAGCATGAAGAGAAAGAGAGGAAAATAAAAAGCACCTCCTTTGTTCTCTGGTCCAGATTCACACCCATCCAGGGAACCCTGTTCAGCCAAAATAGAGCAGCCAGTCTATCAGTCAGCAAGGGAAGCCACTGCTGTCCTCAAATGCACCCCAACATATCCAACAGTCTTACTGCTCAGAAGAATTCTGAAGAATATTTGTCCCACAGATTTGAACTTCCTTCAGAAAAATATACTTAGATATTTTACTATATTATCTGCTCTGTCTTCGTAGCACAAATGTAAGGGAAGTTATCTTTTATTCATTTATTTAGAATAATGCTGAGTACCTACTCTGTGCCAGAGCTAAGCATTAGAATTTGTGTTGAACCAGACACGTACCCCTTGTAAGAGAACCTTCAGTCAAGTGGGGGAAATTAATGTTAATCAAATGACCACAACGATAAATATTGACTGCAGAAGTCTCCTCTTCCAATGACAGGAAGACCAGTAGCTAGTTAGAAAACACAGTGAAAGTGGGAGATCATATGCGTATATATTTTTAAACATTTTATTTTTTACTTAAAACACAAACGCCCATCCATTTGCCAAATTGGATTGAACCAAGACACTGCCTTTGAGGACTGGTCCAGTAACTGAAGTTTTATTCTTTCCTACAAAAAGCCCACTCAAAATGCTATAATATACATACCTCCTCCGGTCTCCAGTTCCAGGTGCTTGAAAGTGGAGGGAGAATTTAAAGACACTTGTGAAGTAATTTGAATTCATTTAGATTTCTTATTATTTTTTTCTCCGATCTTATAAGCTTGTCTTGCCTACAAGTAATTTAAGAGCAAGTATTTCCCCCCAGCTTTTTCGGGTCTTTCCAAAGCATTTAACTTAGCTTTCATAGAAACAGTAACTCTCTTTTTATGCTCATATTTGATCAGTTTATGTGATATTTAATTAAAGTACATAATTGTAGTAATCAAGTACAACCGTCATAAACAGGTTTGGGAACAAAACAACCTGCTCTGAGTGAGGCTCAGCTGGTGGGAGTGAAGTGCTGAGGGGACCCAGGCGGCAGAAGCTACAGCACTCCTCATGCTCTGGGCAATCTGTCCATGCCTTGTACAGAGGGATTTGAAAACGTCAGATAATTCCCCAAGGTGTTCAATTAAGAGAGCTTTATTGTAATTAAAAACTAATAAACATTGCTAAGGAAAACCAGGATGCTGTAAAGGTACGTAATTGGGGAATGTGCCTCAGCCCTGGGACATTAGGAATGGCACCTGGGAGGGCGTGACTGTGGATCTGAGATCGGAAGACAATTCGGGTTCTCTCAGAGAGGGGCTAGGACAGGGGTTTGGAAGGGTGTTCCAGGCAGCAGGAGCAGGTGGGTCCTTGATGTGGGGGTGCAAAGCGCATGTGTTGTAGGTGAGGCTGGAAGAAGCCAGTGTGGCTGGGGCGGAGAGTGGCAGCAGTGGAGCAGGCCCGGGTGAGGCAGAGGGGACAGAGGCCACCTGCCCTCCCTGTCTAGGCTCTGCCAAGCCTGGGGCTGAAGCTGCCAGTGCATATGAAACAAGGGCCTGCAGATCCCATCAAGAGCAACAGCCAGTTTGTAGAAATTAGATCCCCAACTCTAACGTGGGCACTTGGGCTGTTTGTTTTCCTAATCTAAATGCACTGTAGGTAGTGGGAAAAAAATACTTTCTTAACCTCTGGCACTAGAATTTTTCTTAGGGAGGGAGCTGTCCTTACTCAGGAAAATGCATTCGTCAGCAGCTCCTGGGTCAAAGATGAGGATCTGAGGGTAGGTGTCAAGATAATAAAAGAGATCTCTGCTAAGAGAGGAGAGAGTGAGACAGAAGAAAGGGGAATGTTGTATCAGTTTCCTAGGCCTATTGAAACTAAGTACTGCAAACTGAATGGCTTAAAATAACAGAAATTTGTTCTCGCAGTTTTGGAGGCTAAGAAGTCTGAAACTTGGTGTCAGTAGGGCCTGCCCCGCTCCCCATGAGGTTGTAGACAGAATCTTTCCTGGCCTCGTCCTCTCTTCGGAGGTGGCTGGCCGTCCTCCGTATTCCTCGGTTTGCTGCTACATCTCTTAGCTCCCCTCTGACATCAGTGAGTCACCTTTTCTTATCAAGACGCCAGGCGTATTGGATTGGGGACCACAGGAAGAACTTCATCTTAACCTCTTACATCTGCAAAGACCCTGTTCCCAAATAAGTTAACATTCACACTTACGGGGGTTTAGGAAAATGGTTTACTGCCATTTTCTAAATATAAAATCCCAAATAGGCTATATTTTGAATATACCTTTTGGGGAGACATAATGTAATCCATAATAGGTGTGAAGGGAGAGAGGTGAGAAGGATCAGAAAAATGGTGGGAGGTTTAAGAGGGTAGGGTGGCTATGGCCAGTAAGAAATTGCTTTTGGTAGAATGACTGAGAGGACTAATAAGGAGTTTTAAAGTGATTTTCTTTCAGCATAAGACATGACAGCCTGAAAAATGTCTCCTCATTGCATCCAGGTTGGCAATGCCCACGTTTTCAGTGCAAGTTCTGCTACCCCTGTGCTTGTCGATGCTTTGTGGGGGAGGGTTAGACGAGGGGGTAAGTGACAAGTGGTATTACCAAGAATGACATAGGTCTCATGTGAAAGTCCCTGACATAAAGGGTGTAATCACAGGAAACCTTCAGTATACAATGCAGTAGAGATTGTAAAGCTGGAAAAAGAAAAAGTAATTCTGGGACTGTAAATCTCCTTATCTGACCCCAGATAGTCAGAGAAATATTGGATTCCACAGTCTTTAGTTTTTAGCATAGGAGTTTGGCAACTTTATCTCAATCTTGTTGGGTTAGGACCAGGTTTCAGATATAATTATGAAAAAAATCTCTCTCTTTACTACATATAATTATGAAAAAAATCTCTCTTTATTAACTGTGTAGAGAAAAAGACATTCTATTGGTTGTTTTCTTTTTTTTTTTAGAGACAGAGTCTCACTTTGTCGCCCTTGGTTGAGTGCTGTGGCTTCATGGCTCACAGCAACCTCCAGCTCCTGGGCTTAGGCGATTCTCTTGTCTCAGCCTCCCGAGTAACTGGGATTACAGGCGCCTGCCACAACGCCCGGCTATTTTTTTGTTGCAGTTCGGCCAGGGCTGGGTTTGAACCCACAACCCTTGGCATATGGGGCCAGTGCCCTACTCACTGAGCCACAGGCACCGCCCAAAAGACATTCTATTAACTGTACAGAGATGCTACATGTATCTGTTTTGTCAGGGTACAGAACAGGGTTTTATCTGTACATGTATTAAGTGTGTTTATGAGTTACTTTTTAAAAAAACTCAAAAAGACATGTACCTACATCTCTTGCTCTACCATTTTCTAAATATAAAAATTCTAAATAGGCTATGATTTCAATGGTAGGAGAATGTTCTCTAAAGTTGTGTTCATTTCCATCTTTAAGTTTCCATCTTTACTTCAATGAAAGTTGTGTTCATTTCCATCTTGACTTCAGTGAAACTTTATGTTTTCTTTCTGGATTGGTGGCTGAGGTGCCAAAGCTCTTCCATACCATTCATTCAAGTTGGCACCTTGGTTCTCAAAACAAAGAAAACGATTTCCTGTAGTGAGTCCAGATGTTCGTGTTCAGCTTTATTGCTGTTAGCCTTAAGTCTGAGAGTCGTACAAAAGTAAATTTGTCCTTGAGGCTTGGAAGGGAAGACAATCTTCATAATAGTTTAACATCCTCAGAGCAAAATATCTTGAAGTGGGGAAAGAACTACATTCTCCATGAACTACAATCCTGTGTGGTGGCCTTTCTGTTCATTTCTGTGCTTCATTTACGTTGATATTTAACATGAATGTGGGTTTAAAGCACATAAAAGCCTCCTTAAAATCTAAGTAATTGGCAAATAGTGAGTGTAATTAATAAAGTAGGGGTTTTTCTTTCCTTGTAAGCAGCTGAAGGAAAAGGAGAAAACTCGCAGTTGGCAAAGTTATTATTTGTAGCTAATCTATCATGCCTGTGTAGAAACTTCCATCCCTCATTGTAGATGTTTCGTGAGCACCGAGGCTGCTCGGGCCAAATAAAGCAAAAAGCACAGCAATTATCCAGAGACTTTGAACACAAGAGGAGGCCACGTTCAGATAGTTGGGGAAGAAATCGCTGGGATCTGCTCCCACTTTGTGAGCCCTGCATGGATTGATGGTTGGAATGGCCTTATGATGCTCTACTTTACCCTTGAAGAAATTGACTAGCCCATTCATCCCCCTGCGTTATGTGCTTGAAATTTGTCTTCTCTGGCTGCTGAGGAAAGATGAGTCTTCCTGGAGAATCTCACAGTTGTCCTCTTCAGGCTTTGAGCTGGTCTCTCCCTTGGACCAAGTCCTGGCTGCACACCTGCAAGCTGAAGGCAGGTGTCCTCCATAGACAACAATACACAGTGATTAACTGTATAGAAAATAATACATTGTTACTAACTGTGCAGAGAATAACACACTGCTGTTAACTTTGTTCACCATGCAGTGAAATAGATCTGGAGAGTCCTGAGGCAGCCCATAGAAGGCATGGCCTCTGAAATTCCCTCTGACCCAAGGCCCAAGTCATGTGCCAGACTCTATGGTTCTTCTCCATAATTGCTGCTCTATCCTTACTTGTCCTCACAACAACCCTTTGAAAACAGCTATTCTGCCACTATAAAAGGTAGCAATACTCTATGGCACCCTTGTTTTCATCACACCCCAAGCCCCAAACCATCTTTTGACAGTTCTGTATAAACTCTGAGTGGGCCTCACATATTAAGAAGATTAAAACAGAGAAAGGGGAGAATCTCAACTTGAACTAGCTACTCAGCTGCCGGTTGGTGCTCATCACCTTGCAGGAGGAAAGCATTCTTAAGTTTTAAATAGTTCTTTTTTAAAATAGCACCAAGTCAAGCTGTCCAAGATTCAGAGGAAATCTCTTACAATGGTAATAAATTTAAAAAGGTTCTTTATAAAATCAAGAGTGGCAGCTACGTTCTGGGAAAAGCAGGAAGACTGAAGGCTAACGATACTTTGGCAGATATGAATGTTAGAAAGTGGGGGTCAGTTATTCTTGTTAGTCACAAAGACAAGGCAAGAGTCATTGGCATAAGCTTGGTAGAATAGAAGAAATTTAATATAGGAAAAAACTCATCATAAGTACAAAGAAACTTTGGCATTGTCCTCTTATACTATGGGTAAAAATTCAATTATGGTCTAGTCATATTTCTTATTTTGTAATTGTTAATTGGTTCAGGCATAGAGCATCTCTATGAAATTTCTCTCTCTTTCTTCCCAAGCATGTGCGTGCATGTTCATGAGTAAAACTGAGGAAGCTGAGCCATGTTCCTAGGTCCACTCACTGGAGAAAATCTCAAAACTCAGAATTACTCTTTCCTTCCGCCAACACGAGGTGGTCACCTTGAAGACACCTACTCATAGTTTCTTTGCCGCAGGGTCTTATCCTGGGGTTATTTTTGTTGTCCTTTTTTAGCACTATTCTTTCTGATCATCACAGACTCGTACATAGCACAGGGGACAAGGGAGAGAGAAATCTAACCAGATGGAATAGTCATGTCATATGTTACATTTTCTCTGCCCATCACCTGTTTTAAAAGCTGATCTGGTTGGATATTGGTCAGCTTCCTCTGACTCCTCTTTCCTCATGGTCTGGGGAAAAAGAGAGAGAGGAAGAGGTGTTTCAAGTTAGTTCGCCACCTAATGTGGCCTGTGCTCTTTCACGTGACTTATACACCTCATGGTCTTCACCGTCTGTGTGCTGTAACTCAGGAACTCAGTGGTAGCGTGACCGTCAACAGCTGCTGGATCTCTTTGTCTCTAAGTGGGGGCAGAGAAGGCCGAGAGAGCAAGGAAATAGCATGTGGCTTTCCAAAGTGTAGGAAATACATATATTGTGACTAGATGGATTGCATATTCATGAAAACCATGAAATGAAAGACTACTGTACTTGCCAAGTGCTCACCTTGGCTGAGCACAAGGCCTGGAACACAAGGCACAGCTCTGGCTCTCTAACTTATCTACTTTGCCAGTAACGTGTGCTGCCTGATTATGGGTTTCTATGACATGCCCAGAGAGGAAAGCTAGGAAGAGTTGTGCATTTCCAAGGAAAGCTGAATTCTGCAATTAGTCCCTGTTTATTTCACAGCAATGCACATTCATTGAGTGACCACTATTCTGACATTATCCTAACAAAATTGCAATATGATATTATTGTAAAAGGAATTTACTGGTCATAAGGTGAGTCTCTGCAAACACCATGAAGGTTTCCCTTTTCTCCATTAAATAGGATGTCTATCTAGTATGTGTACAACTACTCAGAGCAAAGTGATGTTTTGATGTTTCTATTTCTTATTCATTCCCATTGGCAGAGAATCATGGAAACTCTCCCTATCTTACAGATGAGAAAGATGAGGCCAGAGGAGTTCAGTGACTCCCCAAGGGACCTACACTATCCGTGGCAGAGCTGGGAGGAGCACTGTTGCACTGCTGCCTCTTGACTCTGAGTTTATCTTTACTCCACCAGAACACGCATATAGATTTGGCTCTAGTATTGCTATGCCAGTTACCCATGATTAACAAAAAGATTTTGACTTTAAAACGCTGTCTTTGGCTGTGTCCACAGCTCATCAGGGGCCTAGCTCCTTTCGGAACTGGCGGTGTTCATGCACATGTGCTTCTTCTCTGGCCCTCCTCCCTTCTCTGCTCTAACATCTCTTTATCTTCACGTTTTCTGCTGAGCTTGGTGAGCTCAATGGGCTCTCTTGCTGCTATTCAAACCTCTTCCTAGTGTTCCTGTACTGAAAGGTTGGAAAAACACTCTCTTGCACCTAGGGATCCAGATATGATTTAGGGCTCTGCTAATCAAACACATCCACACAAGACTTAAATTCAGAACTGAGTTAAATGGCAGGAGCAGTGGTGATCTGTGAGCTTTTGTTTTCTACTCTAGCAAGGACCTAATAGGAACCAATAATTGTGACCCTTGGAGAGCTGCAAATGAGGAGTGTTCTTTGAGCCAATGATTGTACTGATAGCCTCTTAATTCCCAAGCTTCCTAAAGATGGCAAGGAAGGCAGTTCCAGGGGTCCAGCTCTGCAGTATTGTTCTAAGACTCATTTCTCCAGGTTTGGTAGAAACTTCTCCTGACTGTTCAATGGTTTTGTTAGCACCTACTTACCTGTGTTAAATCCCTTTCGACCGAAACTTCTGTAATCTGCAACTGAATCCTCACTGCTCAAAGGTCACCACTAAGCCACGGGGCACCCTGTGTTCTATCATCTGCCTGTGTGCACTTCACAGTGAATTAAAACCCTCTCCAATCCTATGTCAGATCTCACTGACATAGTGATTTTCCCATTGCTCTCTGATGTTGGAAGATGTCTGACTTTTGTGTGTGTGTGTGTGCACCTCTCATTCCCTGACAAGAGGTTTGTGACAAAGCTGAGTACATTCTTCCGCCCTCAAACACAGATGATCACTGGCTGTAGGAAATAACCTGTTGGATTTGAAAAATAGACAGTTATTTTATGGGAAGAGTGGACAGAGCCAATCAGTACTATGGATGTTATGGATTTGCAAGGATGTTATGTCCTACAAACGCTGGAAAATTATTCTTCTGGCTGATGGAAGTGGCAGTTGTGAACAGCTACATCCTTTGCTCATTGGATAAGGAGAGTGGAGAAAAAGTGCAGACACACCTTTCTTACAGGAGAAATCTCATCACTCAGCTTGTGAGCAATGTGAGGAACAGAATTCAAAAGAGAGGAAGACCATCTTCTTCTGACACCGAGGAAAGGCTAACTGGAAAGATGCATTTTATACTGCAAAATGGAGAAAAATCAACAAAGGACTGCACAGATTGTAGCAGAAGAAATTTGAATGGTGGAAGGAGAGAAACCATTTTTTACTGTGTGACATGGAAGAGGAAGCCCGGGCTTCATTCTGGAGATTGCTTCAGGAAGTATCACACTAAAAAAAAATTATAAACAAAAATAAATAAAAACACTTCAGTTATTTTATGTAACGTAGACAATAAAATCATCGGGTGACTTCATATTTATGTTTTTCTCTTTTAAAACTGTACGATGATTATACCAACCTCTTTCCCACCCCAAATAAAAAAGAGGTGGGGAATATGCAGGTGGCAGAAAAAGATTGGACTGGAAATGAAATCAAACTCTGTGTGTGTGTCCCATGCCCAGAATGAAGAACAAGGTTATTCATCTTTTAGTCTTGCTGCATCTGGGACAAAGTCTGACACATAATATTCACTTAAGAGATGTTTGTTTGAAGAAATGCATGGATGACTAAGTGCCTAGGAGCAAATATTTTGTGATGCTTACTTCCCAGGAGAATAAAATACTTGTGGAAAAGGCAATTTTATTTCCTGCAATATGCCATTAGTGTATTTTGTATAATAAAATGTGGAAAGGCATATACTTTAGCTTGATATTAATCATCACCTCTTACTTAAACAGTCAAATGGGATTTGCTGCCCAGCAGTTAGTTAAATATTTTGCTGTCCCCGGAAAAGTAGCAACGTGCATTGATGAATGTGAGCCCTGCTCTTGGCTCCTGTCTCTAACCAATTACAGTTTCTTCCTGGGCAAATGCCGAACAGGTGCTTCTAGATGCCTCATTAACTGCACGGAGATGTAGAAATCATGGGTTGGATGATCCCTTGCCAGAAACTAAGCCTTGAATTCTTTGAACACCACGCTGGACTGGAAGCATTGTGATTCCTTCTGTGTTGCCATCGGCGACAGACACTGGCCTAAGGTGCCAAGAGCTTGAATTGATGTTATGCCTTATCTTTCCTCTGATCATACTTTCTTGTCATTATTCAATATTCTTTCTATCATTTATCTCTCTGTTTCATTTCCCCATTAATATTTATTAAGTGCCTACAGGTTGCATTGTAGTAATACTAGTAACATAAGTGTTATATTTTTCAGTCATTGTAAAAGACTTTCACAATTTGGAACTCATTGGATTCTGACTAAACCTTCCTGAGGTCAGGAGGGTAGGCGCTGATATTCTCCTTTTATTGGTCGGGGATTCAGATTTGCAGAAAGAGTAAGTGTCCTGCTTAAAGTCACCCAGCACAGCTGGGCTTACATGGTACCAGTGTTTGTTCTAATGACATATTTTTCATCGCAAGAAATAAGACCGAGATAAGACACAAAATAAAGACTCTCATGTGTTTAGGACTTTGCACTATGAAGCATATATTACATACATGTAGTCACAGGGAACGTCTTGAAGAGTTTGAAGATCCCTCGATTATGACAGTTGTCTACCCTTCCTGAATGTGTGTGGGGCATCAACCTGATGCACCCCATGGAAAGAGCGAATCTCAGCTGGTGATGATGAATCTCTGTAGCTCTTAGAGGAGGCACACACCCACGGTGCTCGGAGCTGGCCTGCTGACAACAGGTAGTATTGAGCAACAGTTAGGAGATCAGCCGAGGAGGGGGGACCAGGACAGCAAAACATTCTAGAAACCAACTCAAATGGGGACTGATTTAAGGATCCAGAGAGGAGAAAGGGACAATGAGAAAGGAGATGGTGGTGAATTGTATTCTGTGTGACACCAGAGAGTAAAATACTTGCACTAGTGGGCAAAATTATTGGGACAGAAAAGACATTTCCCAGCAAATGTGAGTCCATGGGCTACATTGGAAGGTAAAAAGCTCCTTCTCATCAGAAATGTTTAATAAGGTGGCCACTTGTTGAGGCTACTCTAAGGGAGCCACCCATCAGATTATCAGACTGAAGTGGGTTGGAAGCTGGCTGAGAAGCAGGCCGCACCCAAGGAGTCTCCTTTAGTAGCTCTGGGTGGAATTTAGAGAATCTTTGTTAGGAAACCTTTGGGCTAGAGCTGTGGACTCCATGGTAGAGGACAGAAGAAAAATGAAATCTCTTGTGTATTTACATTTTATCTTAAAGTAAAAAAGAAAGTAAGCTTACTAATAGTTCATGTCTAGTGACTCAGCCAGCCTTGCATCACATCAAATGTCGCCTAGGCTACTGGGCAAGAGGAGAAGTCCCCCAACATGGGTGCTGCAACAGTATCTTGGTTTGTTCGTTTGCTTGAGTTTATTTCTGTACATTGTAGTTTAATTGTGACCCATTAAAGAAGTTTATGGGCAATGGTATCTTAAACAGCGGAATTGCAAGTAGTGGAATCTTTATAATAACCTGAATGAAATGAGGAATAACCAGAACAATCTTCTGTGTCACAAAGAGGTTTGTGGGCTATCATGGGGTAAAAGAATTAAAACATAGTCAAACTTAAAGTTGGGCATTTTTTTTTTTTTTGCAAAAATACATGTGTGTGGTTCTGAAATTATGCAGACCTCCTGTGATAACAAGTAGCCCTTGGTAGTAGATCACTTAGACATGTTTGAAAACATAAACACACTTAACAGATTCCTTTTCTATATTATTGGCCAGACAGCATTCTATTCTAAATGGGTTAAGTCATTAATTTTTCACGTAGCCTTAGAAGGTGGGGACTGTTAGTTTCATTTTATAGATGAGGAAACTGAGGCACAGAGCGGTGAAGTCGCTTCCCCAGAATCACTCAGATAATCAATCAAAGAGTAAGGTTTAAAGAAGTCTTTTAATCAGTCAACTAAACTTAATTTATTTTTTCTTTAAGGTGAGAAATTAGTTGCTTTTTGGGGAAAAAAAAACTGTGCTATGAAGAAAGCATTTTGAAAATAACGGCTTAAGGTGTTTTCATCACTGATGTGTGTGTGAGTGTGTAACCCTCACCAAGCACACCATCGCAAACTTAGCAAGCCTGGTGATAGACTTTCAAAACTGTTCAAAATGAGTAGTTTCAGGATATTTTGAAGAAGCCATTTATCGAACAGGTGAAAATACGTTGTTAAGTTCCAATTTATTGGCCACAACAAATGATAGAGCAGGAAAAAAAAATGGAATTTACTAGCAGATTTCAACAAAAACTTTCACATAATTGGTGGCTGAAAGTAAAAATAAGTTTCATGATTTGGTAAGCCCAGCCGACAAAGCATTTCCCCACCATTCGGATGGTCACGTGTTGGAGATGCATTTTTCTCGGCAATGACGGCCATTAAAGCTGCACTACATTTTCATAACCCTGTATCACAAAGCACCAAACCAAGATTTTTAAAAAAATAATGAAGCATATTCAATCACTTCATTCTCAGGAAAGAAATGTTACCAGAGGTGGCAGCTTATTAGTGAGAGCAAACAGTCTTTGTATAAAATGCAATAAAACAAAAATTATTTTGAAACATTTTATCTTCGTGTTATCCTTTAAGTTTTTCTCATTTTGTATGCTTTACAAGGATCATAATGTGCCAGTATGATAGTGTATGCACATAACTTAGTGAATACATAAAAATAACAGGGTGCCTGCTCAGATATTTCTAAGATGGGTGCATGGCCAGCTGCATTTGGAGATTACTGGATGTGACATCCTTCAAGGTCCATTCCCTAGCCTGGAGTTTTGGGTTTCAGGTAAATGCTCTGCTCTTACCTGAGCAGTGGGTGATGAAACCTAAGCGCTGAGAAGACACTTCCCTCCAAGGCAGGCAGTATCTCATTATCCAGCTCACTACCTAAGAACCTATCAAAAAAACAAAACCAAAAACCAAAAATGTAGCTCTAGACCCACACACCTAAGTGAATCAGCTTGATTTAAGACTTGAAGCTATTTGTGTTTTGTACAACATCAAATGCACTGTTGATGTTCAATAAATAACAAATTGTGATATTAATAATTAAGAATTGATGTTAGTCCTCCTGCGAAATGCTTTTCAGAGGAATTATTCCCCATTCACTCATAAAGAAAAATGAGAGGATAAGATAGAGCAATAGCTTTTAAGGAAATTTAGTTCCAGCTACTTTGAGTGTGTGTGTTTTTTTTTTCTCCCTCTTCGATTGAACAAGTGAGCAAGACCAGACCCCAAACCAGTCTGAGCGGCTCCCTACCCTTTGTCTTCCTGTGTTTAGGTGGGAATGTCTAGGAGGCTGAATTATATGATTTTAAAGTTCGTGACAAACATTAATTAACTGAGGATCATTCTTTGTTTGGAGAGAGTTATGTCTAATTGTGGATGTGTCTTCAATTATCTGCTCCTCTTTTCTGACCGCATTATTATCTGAAGTGTGCAGTATCTGATTTGCTTGTACATTTGATTTAGTAGGATTTTTGAAACAGGGGCCAACCACGAAAAAAGGGACATATAGTCACCGTAATGAGAACAGTCATAATTGTATGCGACTTACGTTTATGCTCACATATATGCATATTACATGGATCGACATACACCCCTCCTTCTCACCCTGGCATCCTTCCTCCTGTTTGCAACCGTACTTTCTTTTAAGCCAGGAATTTTCACAATTTTGATCACCCACACCGAACTGGACTCCATTCCTTCTGAGCTAGGGGGATTGTTGAGATTGGCTTTTTAATAGCAGAAAATCAGAAAAGCTCTCTTAAAAAGTGAATTAATCCTCCTGCACAAACGAGTGTAATTAATCACGAGAGAGAAAACCGCTGTGCATGTCAACTGAGTCTGGGGAATTGGTCGAGCATTATTGATCCATTACCCCCTGTGGTCATGGCCCCATTCTCACACCCCGTGCAGGAGGAGCGGTGATGGTGGGGACGGCAGCCATACCTGACTCTAGCACCTGGGCCTGGAGACCAGATGGGTCACAAACTATGACTGGCACTGGGAGCATGTTTTGGACAGGCAGTACACACTGTTAATTAGGAGCATCGCTTTGAACAACGTTTTAAGTAATTAGCCCGGGCAGGTGCGTGTCTGCACAGGGGTGGGCTACAGATATTTCTGTTGCTTAGAGAATTTTTCTGTAGTAACAGAGGAATGAAATGTAAATTAATCCCACCTGCAGAATTTGTATTTATTAGACATTTCGAATCACGCTTCTAAGTAAACCACAGACTAAAACCCCTGGACGTGTGAGCAGTCTCTGGATACTGATGTTTATGTCAACCTTAGCGTCATTTCCCTGCGCTGCTCATCAGCTGTTAGAGGCAATGTTACATGGTGGAGCCAGCAGGCCTGAATACCAATCCTGCCCTCACTACCAACTAGCTGCTATACAGGGCAGATGTTAGAATCCTTATCACTAAAATGGGATTCTTAGCATCTGCTATGGGCTCAATTGTTTCCCTGCAAAATTTGTATATTGAAGCCCTAACCCCAGTACCTCCTAATGACTGTATTTGGAGACAGAGCATTTTAAGAGGTGTATTAAGTTAGAATAGGGCCTTTACAGTGGGCCCCAATCCAATCTGACTGGTGTCTTTATAAGAAGAGTAATTTAAGCCGAGTGTGGTGTCTTATGCCTGTAGTCTCAGCTGCTCTGGAGGCTGAGGTGAGAGAATCATCTGAGCCCAGGAGTTTGAGGCTACTGGGAGCCATGATCATGCCACTGCACTCCAGCATGGATGACAGAGCAAGATCTGTTTCTAAAAAAAAAAGTGGCCTGGCGTGGTGGCTCACACCTGTAATCCTAACTCTCTGGGAGGCTGAGGTGGGTAGATTGCTCGAGCTCAGGAGTTTGAGACCAGCCTGAGCAAGAGCAAGATCCCTTCTCCACTAAAAATAGTAAAAGTAGCGAGGTGTAGTGGTGCATACCTATAGTCCCAGCTACTTGGGAGTCTGAGGCAGGAGGATTGCTCAGGCCCAAGAGTTTGATGTTGCTGTGAGCCGGGACATCATGGTACTCTATGCAGAGTGACAGTGAGACTCTGTCTCAAAAAAAAGGAAACTTGGACACAAGAAAGAGACATCAGGGATGCACGTGCAGAGTAGGCCCATCAGGCAAAGAAGAAAGCACGCGGTCATCCACAAGCCCAGAAGAGAGGCCGAGACAGCTTCTTCCACCGTGGCCCTCAGAGAACTCTGGCCCTACCGGCACCCTAGTCTTGGCCTTCCAGTATCTAGAACTGTGAGAAAATGGAGGCTGTGGCTCAGTCAGTAAGGTGCCAGCCCCATATACTGAGGGTGGCGGGTTCAAACCCGGCCCCGCTGAACTGCAACAAAAAAATAGCCGGGCGTTATGGCAGGTGCCTATAGTCCCTGCTACTTGGGAGGCTGAGGCAAGAGAATCGCCTAAGCCCAGGAGTTGGAGGTTGCTGTGAGCTGTGTGACGCCATGGCACTCTACCCAGGGTGATAAAGTGAGACTCTAGTCTCTACAAAAAAAAAAAAAAAAAATCCAGGGTTCTACTTGCTGCATCCCTAATAAGTCCATGCCTTTCTTTCTCCTTTACTCCCTGCATTAGGGCTCAGTAGACCTGGGGGTCCATACTTCCTGAGCACTAGGTCCTTGAAACCCCAGATTCTCCTCAACAGGCATGAGGATTTTTGTGAAACTCTAGCCAGAGAAGATGTTGATAATTTGGGATTAGGGTGGGGGTATAAAGAAGGCTCAGCCACCCCTGTAGGTGGCCTTGGGCCAGGGAAGGGAGAAAGAGATCCAGACCTACAAAAAGCTTCATGAAATATGGCTCCGCTCCCACAGCACAGTGGTTACAGCGTTGGCACACACACTGAGGCTGGTGGGTTCAAACCCAGCCTGGGCCAGCTAAGCAACAATGACGGTTGCAACAGAAAAATTGCATTTGGCAATTGCATTTGGCATTGTGGTGGGTACCTGTAGTCCCAGCTACTTGGAAAGCTAAGGCAAGAGAATTGTTTAATCATTTAAGCCCAAGGGTTTGAGGCTGCTGTGAGCTGTGACGCCAATGGCACTCTACCTAGGATGACATAGTGAGACTCTTAAAAAAAAAAAAAGCTTCATGAAGTCCATAGGATGGTGGTATCAAGGTGAGAACTAAATATAAAATCCTAAGCCCCTCTAACCAGTGAATAGACCCCCCTCTTGGCCAACAGGATCCTAGATAAACCTTAAAAACAGAGTCCCCAGCCATGAGAAGACTGGAAGTCAGACACATCTCATTACACCCCCTCACTTTATGTGGTTTAGACACAACTGACCAACACATAAGGATGAACTATGTGACAATAAGACACCAAATTATAAACAAGGCCTAAGGCTATGTAAGGCCAAGTGCTAAGTCATGTACCCCCTCCACATAAAAAATAAAATATGTTGGCTCAGCACCTGTGGCTCAACGGGCTAAGGCGCCAGCCACGTACACCTGAGCTGGCAGGTTCGAATCCAGCCTGGGCCTGCCAAACAACAATGATGGCTGCAACCCAAAAATGGCCGGGCGTTGTGGCGGGCACCTGTGGTCCCAGCTTCTTGGGAGGCGGAGGCAAGAGACTCGCTTGAGCCCAAGAATTGGAGGTTGCTGTGAGCTGTGATGCCACAGTACTCTCTCCAGGGTGACAGCTTGAGGCTCTGTCTCAAAAAAAAAACAAAATGCTTTGGACCGGAAGGGTTTTGAATTTCAAATTTTTTCAGATTCTATAATATTTATGTTATACTTACTGGTTGAGCATCTCTAATCTGGAAATCTGAAATGCTTCCATGAGCATTTCCTTTGAGTGTTATGTCAACACTCAGAGTTTCAGATCTTGTTATGTCAACATTCAAAAAGTATCACAGGCCAGGCACGGTGGCTCACACCTGTGATCCTAGTACTCTGGGTAGTGGAGGTAGGTGGATTCCTTGAGCTCAGGAGTTCAAGACCAGCCTGAGCAAGATTAAGACCTCATCCCTACCAAAAATAGAAAAATTAGCTAGGTATTGTGGCAGGTGCCTGTAATCCCAACTACTCAAGAGGCTGAGGAAAGAGGATTGCTTAACCCAGGAGTTGGAGCTTGCTGTGAGCTAGGCAGATGCTACCACACTTTACTCTGAAGCAGCAGAATAAGACTCTGTCCCCCAACCCTCCCCAAAAAAGTTTCAGATTTTGGACGATTTTAGATTTCAGATTTTCAGAGTAGGGATACTCAGCCTGCATCAGTTATTTAAGACATATTAATACACATGTACTAAATGCATTACTTTAAATATCTGACTTTTTATAACAGGTTACAGGAATAATTAAAGATGCAGGAGTAAACAATTTAACAATTCAAGTGGAAAAAGAGGCATACTTTCAACATATGTCTGGACTGAGTACTGGATTTCATGATGTTCTGGCTATGACAAAACAAATGGAGTCTATGAAATACTGCAAAGATGGTACTTACATCATGTGAGACAACTCAGGAATTTCCCCTGGAATCTGAACAATGATGCTTGAATAACTCAGTATTTGTAATACTGCCAGAAGGATGAAAATTGCACGTAATTGTACAGGAACTTTTAAAGCTCTCTACTATTGAATCAAGGAATCTTTCTTAAAGGAAATTTAAATTCAGAATGAAGCATTAATTATACAAGTAAAATAATTATTTGAATTATGTATATAAAGGAATCTTAAAATTTGAGTGAACATAA
>CAUYRH010036139.1:0-68081 GCA_963574655.1 Perodicticus potto
CCCAGCTACTTGGGAGGTGGAGGCAGGAGACTCGCTTGAGCCCAGGAATTGGAGGTTGCTGTGAGCTGTGATGCCACAGCACTCTATCCAGGGTGACAGCTTGAGGCTCTGTCTCAAAAAACAAAACAAAACAAAACAAAAAAAAACTGAAGCAGAAGGCACCTCCTGAGAGAGGAAATCAGTCACCAGTGCTGTGAGCATGCAGGCAAGGCCCCCCAGGTGTCAGGATGAGGAGGAGAGAGTTAGGAGTCAGTAGAACATTTTCTAACTTTTAGGAATAATATAAAACTAAACCCACCAGATGGGGGGCCTTCATAGAAGAAGGCAGGTCTTTGGGTGTATTCTGAAAGGTTCAGCATGGTGGTATGTGACCATGTTTCTTGGGTGGTAGCTTCCAATTCAGTTCATTAGGTCAGTGTTTCTCCAGTGGGGATACTTCTTTGCCAAAATGTGGGTGTTCCACAGAGAGACCACCCCATCGGTTGGATCGGAATGTGTTGATGATCACAAGAGCAGGTAAACGGTAGAAGCTAAGCGCTGTCTTCCCCACCCTGTCCCGTTTTCCTGGGACAGATCATTTCTCCTCTGCACTCAGGCGACAGTTTCCTAGTTGGGTTTTCTGCTTCTAGCATTTCACCTCTGAGGACATAGTGTTAATTTCTTATTGCTGACATAATAGATTACCACAAACTTAGTGGTGCAAAAGTACACAAATTTAGAAAGACACTGAAAAAAGGTACACAAATTTAGAAAGACACTGAAAAAAAGTACACAAATTTATTATCCTTCAGTTTATGGTTCAGAAGTCTGAAATGCATCTCCGTGGGATAAAATCAAGGTGTCAGCAGGACCGCACTCCTTTCTGGAGGCTCCAGGGGAGAATTCTTTTTCTTGCTGTTTACGGTTTCTGGAGGCCACTCATCTTCTTTGTCTCATGACCCTTTCCTTCCATCTTCAAAGCCAGTAATGGCGGATTGAGTTCTTCTCAAACTGCCATTTCTCTAGTACTTTTTTTTTGTTTGTAGTTTTTGGCCAGGGCTGGGTTTGAACCTGCCACTTCCTGTATATGGGGCCGGCACCCCACTACTTTGAGCCACAGATGCTGCCCTTTTCCGGTACTTTTTTCTGATTCCTTCTTCCACTTTTAAGGACCCTTGTGACTGTATTGGACCCCTCTGGAGACCCCGGGATAATCTCCCTATTTTAAGGTCATCTGATCAGCAATCTTTTTTCCACCTGCAATCTTGATTTCCCCTTGTGCGTGTCACCTCTCATAGTCACACGTTCCAGGGATGAGGACACAGACATATTAGGGTGGGGGAGAGACATTATTCTGCCTCCCATAGACATTGTCGCATAGCTGCTGGACAAAGCTGTGTCGTATGCACATCTGGCCAGACCTCTGTCCTGCTTAAAACCTCCCAGAGCTTCTCAGTCATCCAGAATCCTTAAATGGACATATTGAT
The DNA here is from genome assembly GCA_963574655.1 of Perodicticus potto. Classification (NCBI taxonomy): domain Eukaryota; kingdom Metazoa; phylum Chordata; class Mammalia; order Primates; family Lorisidae; genus Perodicticus; species Perodicticus potto. The sequence continues at coordinate 1,467 of CAUYRH010036139.1, forward strand.
AAAAATTTTATCACATTCTCTTTTTTATTATTGTTGGGGATTCATTGAGGGAATAAAGAACCAGGTTACATTGATTGTATTTGTTAGATAAAGACCCTCTTATAATTGTGTCCTGCCCTCAAAACGTGTCCCCCACCCCCTCCCTCTTTCCCTCTCTCTGCTCTCCCCATCCCCCACTGTGTACTATGTCATTAATTGTCCTCATATCAGAATTGAGTACATAGGATTCTTCTCCATTCTTGTAATGCTTTACTAAGAATAATATGTTCCACTTCTGTCCAGGTTAATACAAAAGATATAAAGTCTCCATCTTTTTTAGTGGCTGAATAGTATTCCATGGTATACATATACCACAGCTTGTTAATCCATTCCTGGGTTGGTGGGCTTTTAGGCTGTTTCCACATTTTGGTGATTGTGAATTAAGCTGCAATAAATAGTCTGCAGCAGTGGTTCTCAACCTTCCTAATGCTATGACCCTTTAATTGAGAACCACTTGTCTAGAGCAAGAGTCCTTATAGTAAGGATTTCTTTTCTTCTGGGTAGATGCCCAGTAATGGGATTGCAGGGTCAAATGGGAGGTCTAGTTTGAGGTCTTTGCAGGTTCTCCATACTTCCAAAAAGGTTGTGTTAGTTTGTAGTCCCACCGGCAGTGTACTCTCCACATCCATGCCAGCATCCGCAGTTTTGAGATTTTGTGATTCTTGCTGGGGTTAGATGATATCTGAGGGTAGTTTTGATTTGCATTTCTCTAATCATTAGGGACAACGAGCATTTTTCATATGTTTGTTAGCCATTAGTCTGTCTTTTTTTTTTTTGAGACAGAGCCTCAAGCTGTCACCCTGGATAGAGTGCTTTGAAATCACAGCTCACAGCAACTTCTAATTCCTGGGCTCAAGCGAGTCTCCTGCCTCTGCCTCCCAAGTAGCTGGGACTACAGGTGCCCGCCACAACGCCTGGCCATTTTTTTTTTTTGTTTGTTTGTTTTTTTGGTTGCAGCCAGCATTGTTGTTTGGTGGGCCCTGGCTGGATTCGAACCTGCCAGCTCAGGTGTACGTGGCTGGCACCTTAGTCCGTTGAGCCACAGGCGCCCAGCCTAGTCTGTCTTCTTTAGAGAAGGTTCTATTCATCTCTCTTGCCCAATTCCCCAATGAGGAATTGTCGGCTCTTTTTATGGTGATTAATTTGAATTCTCTATAGATCCTAGAGATCAAGCTTTTGTCTGATTTAAAATATGCAAATATCCTTTCCCATTGTGTAGGTTGTGTATTTGCTTTGGTTGTTGTCTCCTTAGGTGTACAGAAGCTCTTCAGTTTAATTAAGTCCCATTTTTAAATTTTTGTTGTCCCAATTGCCATGGAAATCTTCCTCATAAAGTCTTTCCCCAGGCTGATATCTTCAAGTGTTTTCCCCACTCTTTCTTTGAGGATTTTTGTTGTTTCATGCCTTTTAGAGTTAGGTCTTTTATCTATCTTGAATCAATTTTTGTGAGTGGAGAAAGGTATGAGTCCAATTTCAAACTTTTACATGAGGATATCCAGTTCTCCCAGCACCATTTATTGAAGGGGGATTCTTTCTCCCAGAGAATGTTCTTGTTTGGTCTCTCAATGATCAGGTGGCTGTAAGATGTTAGTTTCATCTCCCGGTTTTCTATTCGGTTCCAGATATCTGTGTCTCTATTTTAGTGCCAATACCATGCTCTTTGGATCACTATGGCCTTGTAGTAGAGTCTAAAATCACCCTTCGTCTTTACTTTTATCTCAGTTTTCATCTGCCCTCCACCTCTTAGTTTATGGTCAGAAAATCTGAACTGCTAGAAATTTCTGCTCACCCCTCCAGCACGTGCACACTTTGTAGTTTCACACCCCTGTGCCTCAGCTGACTCTGGTCCTTTTGCCTCTTAGCTCATCTGGTCACACACCTGATTTTCTTCCTACCTCACTGGTTGCTTCTTCCTACTTCCCTATTTTCCTTTGCTGCCTTCTTTCCTCTCCTGAATTCTAAATGTTTGAGGCATTTTTAAAAATTATTTTTACATATACCCGTGTTTGTTTGGCTTCTACTTTTTGCCTTCACAAAATTAAAAAGGCTTTAAATGTAACAACAATAACAATGTTTAAGGTAAGGACTAGAAACAAAAACCTCGCAAAGAATGAACAAAGATGAATACATTCAGAAAAGAAATTGCTGCAACGAAGTATTAAGCAATAACAATAATAGTAATGCAAGGAAAGTAACACTCACATTGTCAAATAAGAGTATGTCTATTATAGAAGGCTTTGACTTTGAGGATCAGTATGGAGTCATCAATCAACCTCTTCCTATCATTTTTTCCCCAAAGTCTCAAAAAATAGATAACCAATATTTATAAATAAAAATAAAAGATAATTCCAAAAAACAGATCATGCCAAATCTTATAGACAATAGAAAAAGAAGAAGTGTTTGAGGCTATAAGAACTTGGTAATAACCTTCCTCTCCGTCCTCTCTCCTGAGATGATCTCATCCATTTCCTTCAGGTGGCTATAATCACCCGATGAGCTCAGATTTGTATCTTCAGGTCCAGACTTGGATATGCCAGAAACCTTTACTAGGGTGACCCCTAAGCATTGTAGCCAGTTGTTGAATTCATCCCTTTGTTGAATGAATGTTCATTCTTCTTCTTCTTCTTTTTTGGCAATAGAGCGATAGCTTATTAGAAGATAGGAAAGCTTCCAAAACAAAGGAAGGGTTCCTGAATGGGTTGCCTGAATGTTCATTATTCTTTCTAGCAAAACAAATCGGTAACATTTATTTATGATATGTGACAGACTCTCTTTAAGTATTAATCTTTATAACATCCTCATAAAATAGATAGTGTTCTTGCTTCCATTTTACAGACAAGGAAATTGAGGCCCAGAAAGGTTAAGAAGTGTGCCTGACCTGCAGAGCAGTAGGGATACAACCAGGGTTTGAACCTTTACAGTCTGACTGCAGATGCTTGTAACTACTCGGTTAAACAGCTAACTAGCCTTGGGCTCCAGTTTCCAGGAAACTCTTCTAAGCTGCAGGCTGACCGAGAGGCCCCTGCCCTGTGTTCCCCCAGCACTGTGCTCACTTCCAGCTTCGCAGTTACCACACTCCGCTGACATCTGTTTGTCTCCCCTAGAGAGCACACACTGACTTATTCATCTTTGTTCTCTCAGTATCTGGCACAGACCCGGGTGCATTAAGCATTGAAAAACCTTGTTGGGTGAACCAAATAGAGGCTCCTGTTGTACTTAATCATTATCATAAAACTCATGTTCCTGAAATAGGGGGTTATCTTAGAACCTTCTCCTCCTGCCCAGGCAGTGACTTTGCCCTTTGAACCAGGTCCAGCGCTGTCCCTCTTCAGTGCGAAGGCCACTGGCCTCTTCCCTGCTCTGACAGCACCTGCAGTTCTCCTCTGCGGACCCCTCTGTAACCAGGCACAAGCGAGGGAACCGTTTTTCCAGTCTCGTTCTCTGTAACAGGAGACTTCTGTGTTTCTGTTCCATTCCTCACCTTTGCTCTGGAGGCAGTGTCAATATTTAATTTCACGTCTGCCCTGTGTATCCTTTCTCGGTTCTTTCCACGTCAAGTCGTCTCACTTCAGGTCTCGAGCTGCTGCGCTCAGCCCTGCGGGCTTTGTTGGTTAGAGTCAGGGGTATGGAGGCCTCAGAAGAACCGCTTTGCTTGGCTGCTTCTGTTTTTGCACCGTCTGACCCAAGCCGGCTACTCTGCAAGTTGTCATTATCACGTGGGGGACATGACAGGAGAGAAAGGCCAGGTGGCAGCAGCCTCAAAGCACACGTCGTGTTGGAAGCGGGAGGAAAGGGTAATAGCACGGTGGTTAAGAGAACAGACTTTGGAGCAGGCAAAGCTTGCTTCTGGTCTTCGCTGTAATCAGATGCTAGCTGTTTTACCCCAAGCAAGAGCTTCTAGGAGATTTCCCCTCAGCTTTAAAGTAGACCCAGGGCTCTCATGTCTAAAATGAGAGTATCTGGCACATATTCAATAGTCAGTGCCAGGGTTTCAAAAGAAGGAGCACACTCAGAGCCCAATCTAGCGCCATGTGTCAAAAAGTCAAGAAATGCTTTGGTGGTGATGAAACTAATCTTAGAACGAGGTGAGCCGACGGTTGGTATCCTATCCTTATGGTAGGCTGCAAGAAAAGGGTCCGTGTGAATTTTTAATGATGTAGATATTATTAGGGTAACAAAAGAATGTCCCAATTAGTTGGGCTACAAATTATGGGACTGTGATATCAAACTCCCTACAGGAAGTATATCAAAACCTAACAGGTCTCTCTTTACCTTTTTTTTTTTTTTTTTTTTAATATCTTGTGTCTTGAACTGCCTTGATCTTAGCTTTAAGTTGTATTGATTTCTGCTGCTCTGGTTGATCACACAGGGAGAAGCAACAGTTCCAGGAACCCCAAACTTCTCCAAACCTCTTACTGCACTTGCTTGGGCTAAAACAGCTAGCATTACATTCCCTTCTCGTGTTTTGGCCGGGGACTGAGGGTAAACATTGTGAGCTATTTGTTGTGCAGTGGTCTCCTAATATGCACCCCAGTAAGATCTGGAGAAAAACTTTATTGATAGCCTTTAAATATCATAATGAAGTCAATGGAACACAGTACAGTTAAATGCTTGTGTCAGACAAATGGAAATGAATTTTCAGCTTAAGTGTGGGAGTGTCACAACTTAATTGTCTAGTATTTGGTATGTTCTTTAAGTTCTTGAAAATCATGCTGTCACTTTATAAACATTCAAAGTCAACACATTATTAATAGGAATTTTTGACCTTCTTTCAAAACCATGTTACCAAAAATGATTATAAGACTATGTTCTTTGTTAAGACCAATAATTAATCTACTTTTGGGACTGCTGTCAGCCTTTGTTGTTGTTGTTGTTTGCAGAATAGTTTCCCGTAAAAGTTAAATCTTAAGGAAAGTTAATTCTTAATAAGTGCTGTACATAAAAAAAATCACTGTCCATGTTGAACTGGGATGACAGGAAAGGAATATGAAGAGGTTGAAATTGCTTTGGCATAAAAGTGGGGAATCTTGCATTTCAGACAATCTCTTCCTATGACCGTTTTTGACGAGCTTAGTTATGCCTGGCACTGTGTGAGGGCCCATGGACAGGTACAGAAGGTGGGGATCATTTGAATGAAGCTTGTTTTTTTAAGATAATTAAACCAATTCACCATAGACCCCTGATGAGATATAAGGTTTTGAGAATATGTGAGAGTGTTTGAAACCTTTGAACCAAGATATTTCCTGGATTTCACCGTATATAAGAATGTTTAACTATGATGGGTGAGGCTTAGAGCTGTCTTTTGGATGAAATTGTAAAGCAAGGGTACAGAACATTCAATTTGGGGAATGATGACATGTTCAATGGCATTTAAGCACCTGTTGGTTCTCGTAATAGCTTCATCCAAGGTAACAAAGGAAGTCTGCAGAGAATCTGGTTCTACCTGTTGTTCCACTGCTTTGGCATGATTGCTCTTTAATTTTTCCTCTGCACACATGTATGAAATGAGTACCTTTGTCCCTCTTCCATATCCGTGTTTTCTAACTTTGAGACAATTGTTGCATTTTGGGGTACTAATACATAATTGCCAATGAGTTAAAAAAAAAAAAGAAGTTGTAAAACAAGGCTTGCCAATTTTATTTCCGTTAAACCTGATGTGAGCAGAGGTGTGAGCAGCCCCTGCAGTTCAGCATGTAAATAACCAGCATGTTGTGCGTGCAGAGCTGAGGTGTGTTTCCTTTTCAGTATTAAATCAAGTACAGGAACTCAATTTTTGCTTCGGTATCTAACCCTCCAAATTCTGAAAACCTTTTATGACAGTGGAGTCAGTCCTGTTGTCTGTGTCTTTGCACCGGAATGTGCTTCTCCGTCCTCACACAGCCAGGTTTCCCTTTCCCTGTCTGAAATCCTCTTGGGAGAGACCTTGCAAAAATATCCTGCAGTTTCTTACAGTGTAAAATGGCGAGAAATACCTGCCCAACAGAAGTATTGTGTGGATTCAATAAGTTCACTCTATCGGGTAAGATAAAATTCAGCTACAAGTGTCAGAAAACCACAACAGGCCTTCCACAATGAGAAGCTCTTTCTTTCTTTCTTTTTTTTTTTTTATTCTGTTGTTGTTGCTGTTTGGCCAGGGCTGGGTTTGAACTTGCCACCCTGAGGTATATGGGGCCAGCACCCTACTCACTGAGCCACAGGCACCACCCGAGAAGTTCTTTCTTTCTAAGCAAAGCCCACAGGTAGTTGAGTCTCTGCTCACTGTGTGATCACGGGGGACCCGGCCTGCGTCTGCCTTGCTGCTTCACTGTCCTTCACGCATCTCAGAGTTGCCTGAACAACTTGCACCTGCATCTCTTTCGCCAGACCTTAGTGACGTGGTTTCTGGTTGTTAGGGTGCTGAGGAATCCCATCTTCGTTCCAGCAAAGCCGCCGGCCTAGCTAAAAATTGGTGGGTCTATTCCTGAGGACGGGGGCGAGAACAGACACTGGGGAGGGGACCTGGCAGTCCCTGGCCTGGCAGCGAGGCTCATGTTCTTCGATTGCTTTTTCAATTTCTTCCTTGCCCGTTCTCTCTCCGGGATGGGTCTGCTCGTTTAGACTGGAATGTGTTAAGTCTGAAAAGAGAGCTTTTTGGCAGTGAGGAGGGGATTCCTGTGGCCAGTTTTAGTTAGTTTGTTATCGTGGAAGAAAATATTGACATAGACAAGCGTCAAATCATGTGTTGTGTAAAAAGCGTTCACTGTGGACACGGACTGGGGTATTAGCATTTGCATTTAAGTAGCTAATTATACTCTCAGCATCTAAAAATGTGGAAAACACTTTTGAATATCACTTCAGAGGCTGTTTAGCCCTGCTTAGACCCATTGTAATTAACGTACAAAAAAGAGGGGAATCCTTCTACTCTACGATTTTAAAGAGTGTGTAATGACACGGTTTTCCTGTGTATATCTATTATGTGTTCTGGTAGGAACGTTTCATGGCTTTACTTTGACTGTCTTTCATATTTTTACTTTATTTTCTTTTAATGGTTCATGATGTAATGATCAAGCTCCTTTTACTTTTCGTCTGAAAAGTTAGAATCTCTTACCTTGAAGGTGATATCCTGCAAGACTTATCTGAAAGCTTTGTGACACCTACGTATAACTGGTGTTTTTATCACCTCAAGGAAAAAGTGAAGATTGCACAAGAATGGAAAACTAAAGAGAAACTTGGAAATTGTGGGACCATGGTTCTGCTCCTGTGCCAGAGAGGGCAGGGACTTTTTCTTCCCTGATCCCGGTTGTGGCTCTAGAACGTACTTCATACGTGGTAGGCTGTCAGTATAAATGTACAGTCTAAATGAATGACTCACCAGAAATGGTGAGCAATTTGACTTAGCAGTGTAAAAGAAATAGGGGTTTTCTCTTTTGTTTTGAGACAGAGCCTCAAGCTGTCGCCTTGGGTAGAGTGCTGTGGCATCACAGCTCACAGCAACCTCCAACTCCTGGGCTCAAGCGAGTCTACTGCCTCAGTTTCCCAAGTAGCTGGGACTACAGGTGCCCACCACAACGCCCGGCTATTTTTTGGTTGCAGCCGTCGTTGTTGTTTGGCAGGCCTGGACTGGATTTGAACCTGCCAGCTCAGGTGTATGTGGCTGGCACCCTAGCCGCTTGAGCCACAGGCCCTGAGCCAGAAATAGGGATTTTAATTGGGAATTTAAAAGGAGGCCAAGTCCTGACTTCCAAAAAATGGGACATTAGATGCTAGAAGGAATTTGCTTTCTTGGGGCTAAAACTAAGTTTGACTTTGCCCAAATTATTGTGTAAAGTCAAAGTAGAGTAGGTGGTCTGGTTGCCCGGGTGAAGCTTACAGGTTACATAGTACAGCAGAACCGCCACAGCTGACACCTGCCTGCACCTCCTTCAGTTGACCTAATTTCCATTGTCTGGACATGCACCACGTGTGTGTCAGGACAGCAGGCCCAGTTCCTTATGTGACCACCTCTTGTGTACGGACCAGTTTGTTATGGTCTCTTGGGAGTTCCACTTTCAGAGGCTCGACTGCATTTAGTTCCAGTGGCAGCTCTGTGAAGGACGCAGACAAATGGATTATAACTTAGTCATGAACTCTCAGGTCAGCGTGGACTTTAGAGGCCGTTTGTTCCAGGGTCCCTCTGGAGTTTTGCATCTTTTCTGCAACACCTGAGTATTGAGAGTCCATTCTCTGTACGTTCCAAGTGAGGGGTGGGGGCGGGGGTACTCAATTCAGTTTGAGGCATTTCCTTTTCTAGAACATTCTGTTTCTGTGCTTTTGAAAAAGAGTCATATGCCCAGGAGAATAAAGACGTATAAAAGTCAAATCTAATCAAGGTCAGTGGGTAGGGCAACACCTTTCACTCTTTGAAGAGCGGCAGTGTGGAAGTGGTATTGTTTTTCTTTGTTGGCCTAATGGGAGATTTGGGCAGAGGCATGGACCAGGTATTAGCTGGAATATGAAGTAATATGAAGCAAAGATTCTCGGCCTGGACTTTGAGGACCTCCAAGGGCTTTTAGATGGATTTTATGGGGGCATTAGTACATTCTATGAATGTATTTACAAAACTTTGTGTATTTTTCCACACTGGGAGAGAGTTCAGAGCTTTCATCTATTTCAGATGGCGTTCTTAGCTCCAGAGATAGGAACCGCTGTTGTGAGTTCTTCTGTAACTCTTACTTTTTAAAAAGTATGTACAAAAAGAAAATACCAGTTCTCTTTCTTTTAAAGTAGGGAAAACAGACTAATTAGACATTCTGTAACAACTTCACAGCTGTAATTATATGACTCCTCCTGTATAAAGCAGGAAAATCTAAAATCTGTTACAACTCAGTGACAATGGTCCTTCATCCCACATAATTTCACCTTTGCAATTTTCACAGAGTAACAGCCCAGCTATTGCTCTTGGCCTCACGGTTTTACTGATGCAAAATCCACCGTGCAAAAGCATTATGATTTTTAGCTTTGTGACCCTCTTTGGTTTTAAATTCCAGGGCATGATTTCATCTAAGCCTGAGGCTCTGTGGAAGAAATGAGTGATTAACACTTGGGAAGTCATGTATTTTTGTTCCAGATTATGACATTTGCAGGAGACGAGGCATTTTGTCTTCATCAGATTCCCAGCTGTTTATGATCTTGCACTTGCTTTTTATTATAGGGGCTGTAGGCACAAATAAGAGAAATAAAACACTTTTATGATTAACCAAAATACTACAGCCAGAGTTTTAAGCTTAGTCAGGGGAACAAATTACATCTGCCCCCTAAAGGGAGTAATTACTTACACTTTGATAGCAAATGAATAATAATTTGTAGCAAATTTATCAGGAAGATCATTTCTCCCATAAAGACACAAATAACAATACTACTGAACAGGTAGTTATATATTTTAAAATGGAAGCATTATTAAATTATTAAGGCAGAAGGTTCTAGTAGCTTATCATGGTGCATCAGACCAGTTTCTTCCTCCTCTTTAGCAAACATTCCTTTAGTGTGTCTCACACCCAAGGGAACTGCTGGCCGTTCTCTGTTAGGTGAGAATTGCAGTTTTGCACAGCTGGAGAGCACATTATTAACTCCAGGCAGTGCAGAAAGTCATTATGACCTAGAGTTAGAAAGAAGTTAATGACTCAGGGTTAGGAGAAGTACAGGTGGAAGTGTTTTTTCAGGAAATATTAGATAGCTTCAAAGCAATCATCAAATCAACTTTCTCAAGGAAACTCTGTGCCCGATTTAACTCGCTTTGCAGTTGTGAAAGTTCCAGAGAGCTGGGTAAGTTGGTCATTCTGAACAATTCTCAGGCTAACTTTGGTATTCTGAGGGCAAGGGACAGTTTCTTTGGCAATAGTAGAAGAACCATAAATGGTGTTTAGTTTCATATATTACCTATTAAAACTTTGTTTTCTTTTAAATTAATTCGAGACTCTTGTTGTTGCAAGTTCAACCCCCTTATAGATGAGTGGAGAGGGTTGAACGTCAGAACTGGCAAAGGCAGGAAGTGGGACGGGGAGGGAAGGGGTTGTTGACAAGAACTGCAAATAGGACAGATTTGCTTTTTGCTCTTAAGAGACAGGAATGGACATTCAGGGGGCACTTCAAGTAGAAATCTGTTTGCTGAGTAGTAGCAATGTGCAGAGAAAAAGGATATAACCCAAGTTTTGCTCCCTTATGCTTGTCGATTTTTTAACTAGTTTTGACCTTGGCGTAGGGCTTTGAGTGAGCGAGCCTGGCCATGCAGTCTCCCTCTCGGTGTCTGAATACCTAGTCAGGAGAGAGTACAGAGGAGGGTTAGTGATCTGTAGTCATCAGAAATCCCATGACCACACAGTCTGGCATTTGCGGACACCTGATTCTTTCACGTCTAGATGAGAAGCCCAATCTTCTGGGAATTGTCAGGAACAGGTGGTGGCAATGATATTTTGTTCTCATTTGCAGAGCTTTCTTCTTTGCTATTAAAGGGGCTGATGTCTGTAGAGATTGGCTATTCCTCTGTTCAGAGGCACACTGGACGCATCTGGCTATTTTAAAAATAACCTGGTTTAAGAAAACGAGCGTTTCTTCTGTCTGGGGCTAGAGCATAATATGCAGCTTGCGATCAAGAACACGAAAATGAGGCTACGTATGTAAATATGAATAAAAGCACCCCCCAAAGCTGCTCTTGCAGGAAGAAAGGAGATTCTGTGGACATGGGTCTGACCCTTTCTCTGTGCAGTCATTAATGACACCTGGGAGTGCGGGACGTTCACTCTGTAACCCGCTAAATGGCTATGACAGATCCGTGCACGAAACACATTCTCACTGGTTCCCTTCTTCAGCACTGGCTTAGTTCTGCTTTTCTATCCATTCTGAAGCCAGAAGGAAGAGCGATGCAGGGACACTAGTAAAGGAGCTTAGGGCAGCCGTTTGTGCAGCCGGCCCTCTGGCTGTGCTCAGGGACTGGCCCAGCGGGTTCTGCCACGTTTGTTTGTTGGTCAAGCCTCTCCCTAACCCCTTGGGTCTGGCTGACTACTCACTGGAGTTTGAGCTGTGGGATATGAAATAAGGAAAATCCTAAGTGTTTAAAGTTTCATACGGAGACACAGGGGCAGGTATAAAGTGCGTATATTTTATGTGGGGCAGAACCGTCTGGGCAGGTGAGGAAGAGAGATTCAGAAAGAGCTGCATAAAGGATATTAACCCGGGAGTCTGGCTTGGCACCGCCCTCATGTCTTTCTGGACTTTAAATGTTTCAGGAGAGAATATCTTCTTCCGTAGTAGTTAAGCAAAAGCAAGATTGAGAGATCCAATAGTACTTTTTTTCTTTTGCCTTTGACCCCAGAATTTATGGTGAAGTCATGTCCAAAATATCTTAGACCTATGTTTGTCCCTCTAGAGAATGAGAAGTGAGAACGTGACTTTGAGTAGTCAAAGTGGTTTTCTTAGTTTTCTCCACGCATGTTTCTAAAAAGCTAGCGTCGTAGCAAAGGAGTTCCAAACTTAGGTATCCTAAGAGTGATGGAAAACTTTTGGTGGGGCAAATATGGTTTTAAATGTTGCTCAGTTGCCCCCCCCCTTTTGTTTCTACTAAAAAATAAGTACATGTACACCATGGAATATTATGCAGCCTTAAAGAAAGATGGAGACTTTACCTCTTTCGTGTTTACATGGATGGAGCTGGAACCTAGTCTTCTTAGCAAAGTATCTCAAGAATGGAAGAAAAAGCATCCAATGTACTCAGCCCTACTATGAAGCTAATTTATAGCTTTTATATGAAAGCTATAATCCAATTATAGCATGAGAATATGGGGAAAGGTGCAGTGCCTGTGGTTCATCAAGTAGGGCGCCGGTCCCATATACCGAAGGTGGCGGGTTCAAACCCGGCCTCGGCCGAACTACAAAACAGAAAAATAGCTGGCACCTGAAGTCCCAGCTACTTGGGAGGCTGAGGCAAGAGAATCACCTAAGCCCAGGAGTTGGAGGTTGCTGTGAGCTGTGTGACGCCACAACACTCTACCCAGGGTGATAAAGTGAGACTCTATCTCTACCAAAAAAAAAAAAAAAAGAATATGGGGAAAGGGGCGAGGGAGGGAAGGGGAGGGCGGAAGATGGGTGGACGGAGGGTAGTTGGTGGGGCCACACCTACGGTGCATCTTAGAAGGGTATAGGTGAAACTTACTAAATGTAGAATACAAATGTCTTCATACAATAATCAAGAAAATCCCATGAAGGTTATGTGGAACAGTTGGATGAAAATATTTCAGATTGTGTATGAAGCCAGCACATTATACCCCATGATTGCTCTAATGATAAGACTGTTGAAAATACACTGTCACCTTTGTATCGTAATAACGCAGTTCACCAGATTGATTTGTGTATAAGGCAGTTATGAGGTTTGGTTAACTTAGAGAAGAACTTTAGAGCTATGGAAACATAAGGCACTTTCTCTATGGCTGTAATTGAGCAAATAAGGGGCCAGCTTGCATCTTTCACCTTGAAACTGTTCCTTCCTGCCCACATCGTGCTCACCTGGGGCTTCTAAACCTGTGGCTGCTGAGTATGAAAGGATGATATTCATAGAGGCTGGCTTTTTTGTTCTTTGGTTCACGCTAGTGCAGATGGCGTGGCCAGCTCATCACTCTTTACCCGGGAGGCTTATGCTGCTGCCTCCGAGTTCTTTTTCTCTGGTCCAGACCTCCCTGCAGACCACGCGTTTCCACGGCCACGCTCAGCTGAGTCCCGCAGGCACGTCACATTACGTCTGTCCCTCACTGGGTTCCTGGCACGTGCTTCCCAGGTCTGTGATTGATAGCACCTGTTGCTAAGCACCAGTTCACTTTCCCTATGTGATTAGCCACCAAATTCTAGAGCAGGCATCCTCAAACTTTTTAAACAGGGGGCCAATTCACTGTCCCTCAGACCGTTGGAGGGCTGGACTATAGTTTAAAAAAAAAAAAACAACTATGAACAAATTCCTATGGACACTGCACATATCTTATTTTGAAGTAAAAAACAAAACGGGAACAAATACAATTCACACCAAAGCATGTGGCCTGCGGGCCGTAGTTTGAGGACCCCTGTTCTAGAGGTTTCTACCTTAATATCTGATGGAACACCTGCTCCACCCCATCTCCATTGCTGTTAACAGTTTCTCAGGCTCTGAATCCTCGTGATGATTCTCTCACTGGTTCTGGTGGGGGGATGGTGGGGTATCCTCCATCTCAAGGATTTCTTTTTCTATTAAATCATAGCTGTGTACATTAATGCACTCATGGGGTACAGTGTGCTAGTTTCATATACAATCTGAGATATTTTCATCAAACTGGTTAACATCGCCTTCATGGCATTTTCTTAGTTCTTGTGTTAAGACCTTTATATTCTGCATTCAGTAAGTTTCACCTGTACCCTTGTAAGATCCACCATAGGTGTGGCCCCACCAATTACCCTCCCTTCCATCCTCCCCTCTCTCCTCCCTCCCCTGCCCCTTTCCCCATGTCTCAAGGATGCTTGCATACGAATCCTTAGGACCTATGACTCTGTTAGCTTACAGGACACTGGGCAATTAAGGTTGCAGGTGGAGTGAACATTCCTAATCAGCCTTAAATAGGGAGAGTATTCTGGATAGTCAGGGTGGGACCAAGAGAATCCCAGGGGCTGTAGGTGGGGAGGAGGGAAGCAGACATGGGGGTCAAAGCAGTGAGATGCGAGACCTCCACCGGCTGTTGCTGGCTTTGAATACGGAGGAAGGGGCCAAGAACCACGGACTCTGAGCTGCCTCCCTGCCCCTGCCCCCTCCTCCTTGCTCCAGATCTTCTCTACTCATGAGCTTGAGCTCCTCATGCCTCATGTGAATGGGTGCTGTGTGTTCTACGGTAGGGAGTGGGTTCTGTAAATACCCGCCGAGGGGCCAGGCTTAACATCTCTGCTCACTCACTATTAAGAGCAAAGTCCTACCACCCAGATGTCCACATCCAGGGCAGTTGTGATGCGCTTGTAGTTGGCCTTGACCATGGCTGTTCTGTAAACATTGATGGGGTGTACACAGAAGCACTCACACAATGTCAAGTTTATTAGCTACATTCTCTTTTAGGGTGGAATATTTTTTAACACAGTGAGTTTGGAAAAAGCCAGACTAGTTGCCATGGCAACATAAAAGCTTTCAGGCCCTTGTTTGTTTGTTACGTTCCTTTGTTGGTTTATGGAATGGTCTGAGGAGCCCCTTGAAAGAAGCTGCGCTGCTTGGTGCTTGACAGTTAAATTGCTGCCTGTCAGAGACAAGGGCTGGGAGAGGGGGATGCCGCAGGGTTGGTTCCCCATTGTTTACTTGAAGGAAGAGTCTGGCTTTGGAAAGACAGAATCTCAATCTAGAACAAGAGGTCTCACTTAGAATCTTGAAAATTACAAAACAAACTCGGTGTACGTTGGAACCACTAAACCCGACTGTTTCATCTTGTCCTCCCGACCTCCACCCCACTCTCACCCTGACGTTGGGCTATTTGGTGCAGTTATGTGATTCTCTGTTGAAAATCCCAATGCAAGGGACTGTTCTTGTGAACCCGTGAACACAGAGCTGCTGGGAGGAGCAGAACAAAGTGGTCATGTTCATGACCTCCTCGTCTGGGAGGAGAGTTTGCACTCCCAGGGAGCTCCCCCCTGTCGAGCCGGCAATGGTCCCAGACGCTGGGGCCTCCTGCCTCTCAGCACCACGGCTCAGGGCAGATAGTGATGATTAGGTTGCCAGACGCATTGGAGCATTGCCTAGCTGGCCAAGTGTTTCAACGTTTGAAAAAATAACTTATTGGTGGTAATAACTCTACTGGTGGTTCAGCCTGAGAAAAATTCTGTATGATGGGAAATGTAGAATGCTGTAAGGATTTGTGAATCCTAAAGGCAGCTTGTTCACTCCAGAATTGGGTCAGTATTATGCAAACTTCAGGAAGAGATAATATAATCTAGGACTGTACCAGTGGGTCACACGTGCTGTCTATATATTCAGTTGCATTGTACCTAGTGCTAACCACCAAGTTATTTTCCTGCACTGAGGTTTTATCATGGCAGCCCTGAAGCTGGGTGGGCAGAGAGTAGCCTGGGACTGACCAGTCCTCCTTATTCTGTAACTTATTCCTTGTGGTAACTGGGGAAGTGCTCGGTTTCCTTACCCGTCCAGTGGTAGAATTGCTCCAGCTGACCTCTGAGGTTCCTTTCAGGCCTCAGATCTGCTCCTGGGAAGGTGACGCTGCTCTGTTTAAGCCATTTGCAGCAACCTGTGGTGGACACAGCACAGACTGTGATGGAGTTCCCAGACCTCACTCAGCAGCCTGAGGAACTCACAGCAATTTTATTGTAATGAGCTGAGCTTAAGGAAAGAGTATTTTTTGCTCATTCCTTCTCCCTTTTTATATTTTTAAAATTTATTATTTATTTCATACATTTAAGAATCCAACGGTATTTTGATAGACATAGACACAGTAAAATGATTACTACAGGTGAGCAATTCAGCATGTCCATAATCTTCCGTAGTTACCCCTCTTTTCCCCCTTTTCCCTCATTTTCCTTGGAGGGGGCACTGCCCGCCATTGCAGGCGGGCTGGGTGGGGCTGCAGGCCCTTCTGGAGACGGACTCAAGGCCTTTGATGACTGAAGCCAACTCATGCTCGTCGTGGCTTGCTTTAATTCTCCGGTCCAGTTGCCCCCAGCCACCTCATTCTGCTCTTCAAATCCTATTTGTTTCCTTTTCTTTCTACTCAGTGGTAACTGTGATTAGTTCTGGATCTTACTTTGCACTGTGGTAAGCACATAGTAGGTGCTTCCTAAATGTAAGTTCCTTTGAATAGAAAAGAAAGAAAGATCCTTTGCCTATCTTTTCATCATATTCCGGCTTTATTTTTAGCCAGGGTCAGATTCTGCCTGCAGCAAAAAAAGCCCTCATCCTTTATCTCTGGTATTGGCCAAGTCTCCGTTCTCTACCTGTCCAGGGCTAGGCCTGTGTGTCCTGATCTCTACCAGCGAGAGTAATGAAACTCATCTCGCAAGGTTGTTGGGGCATGAGGGTGATCACGGAGGGCCAGGCGTGGTAGCCCACACCTGTAATCCTAGCACTCTGGGAGGCCGAGTGGGTTTGAGCTCATGAGTTTGAGAACAGCCTGAGCAAGACTGAGAGCCTGTCTCTACTAAAAATAGAAAAATTAGCCAGGCATGACGGCAGGCACTTGTAATTCTAGCTACTTGTGAGGCTGAAGCAAGAGGATCCCTTGAGCCCAAGAGTTTGAGGTTGCTGTGAGCTACAACACCAGGGTGCTCTACCCAGAGTCTCACTCTGTCTCAGAAAAAAAAAAACAAGAAGAAAAAAAAGGGAAAGAAAGAAAGTGAATAAGAACACACTTACAGGCACATGGCAGTTTCTCTTCAACCTCAAGTTTCACTGGGAAAAGTGCTTGGCTTGTGAATTTAGGACCTTCCTCTGCGAGTGTGATTTGTGGGCTTAGAAGGATGTCTCTGAGGTAGTTGTGATTCATTCTTGAAATTGCTTTGCACTGTGGTAAGCACATACTAGGTGCTTCCTAAATGTAAGTTCCTTTGAAACCATCTCTTAAAACCATGAAACAAGGACATAGGAAAAATTTTGCGGAACGGCTTTCAGTAATACCTTTCTCATAATTATCGATATTTTAATACATTGAGCAAAAGGTACAAATATTCTGGCCCTTTGGCCGTGGCTTGTAAATATTTTAGCTGAGAGGACCTTTTATCTACCTATATTGCTTTAGTGGCATTTCAGTTGCATGGGAATGCTTTAATCATTGGAATCTTCTTTAGGAAAAGCGTCTGAGATTTGAGGTAAGTTTACATACTATTATATGAATCACAATTTGCTTGAAGAGCTTATCTAAATCCCATCTGTTTGATTGGAAAAAGGAACTCGGAATGAATCCATCTGATTTTCAGCTTTCTTCCTCGGAGAGAATCGTGATTGAAAGACAGAGTGAGGTTATGCGATGCCTTTTTTTTTCTTTCTAATGGTTTCTAGAGGAAGTTTTCGGGTTTCCATAGCGATGCACGAGAAGTTGTCATTTTCTGCCATGAAGTCCCATGAAAGGAAAGTCGCTTCTGGTGACTGTGGTTTAGTAGAAATGAAAAAGTGGATATTAGATCATTGTAAACCTCTCTGGCTGTTGGGGGATGGGTAAGGCAGAGACTCCTCTGTCACCAGAAGGTGACTGACTCCCAGGGCCACGAGGTGGAAAACGAGTCCCCTGATCATTGGTGGTAACGGCAGAGACGTTCACCCCTCATTCTGACAAGCAGAAAGCAGAGGCCCCGCCGTGCTGTTCCCGAGATTCCCCAGAGAGTTTGCATCTAAGAACCGAATGATGCGGCTGAGTCTCCACCACCGCGTTTTCTCTTTTCCTTTTCCACGTCCCTCTGGCTTTCCTTCCCTTCTCCCCCCTCCCCATATCTCTTCTTCCCGTTGTGTCCTTCACACATGTGCTCAGCCGGTAGAGGGGCGCACGCCCAGGTACTATCACCCTTAGGCTGCGGGGCTTGGAGTCTTCCCTTCCTGGAACATTTTAGGTTTCCTAAGTGGAGCAGCTTTTATACCTCATGTCACGAGGTATGCCCATGCATCCTTGTTTTCTGAGATGTGAACAAGTTGTTCTCATTGGTGAATTTAGAAGCACTAGAAAAGCCTGCTCAGCAGCCGTCCACTACAAGCACGGCCTTGTCTTACACCAGAGCCGGCAAAAAAGATGTGGCAGGAACCGTGTGGTGACCTGCATCAGTGGGTGCTGGGCCGTGTGGGGACCCATCTCGGTGGGTGCTGGGCCGTGCGGTGACCCACCTTGGTGGCTGCTGGGCTGTGCGGTGACCCACCTCGGTGGCTGCTGGGCCGTGCGGTGACCCATCTCGGTGGCTGCTGGGCCGTGCAGTGACCCACATCAGTGGGTGCTGGGCCGTGCGGTGACCCACCTCGGTGGCTGCTGGGCCGTGCGGTGACCCACCTTGGTGGGTGCTGGGCCGTGCGGTGACCCATCTCGGTGGCTGCTGGGCCGTGCGGTGACCCACATCAGTGGGTGCTGGGCCGTGCGGTGACCCACATCAGTGGGTGCTGGGCCGTGCGGTGACCCACCTTGGTGGGTGCTGGGCCGTGTGGTGACCCACCTCGGTGGCTGCTGGGCCGGATCAGCGATGTCATGGTGAGGGTGATGTCCCTGCAATTCCATTTGCAAGAGCTTCAATGTTTAGGTTTGCTGTAAAGTGATTTTGATTTAAAGCAGTAATTCTACCATGATTTTTAAAGTCAGATAACATTCATGACGGCTGGGGCAAGCCAGGTGTTAATGACGACCATGCCCAGAAGTCTGAACATTTCTTTTTTTCTGCTTTTTTAACAGTTAAGTGATTTATGAAGTTCTAGGAAAGTCAAGGTGACCCTTTGAGGAGACGAGCACTTCCTTGCCTCGCCAATTGTGAGAGAAGTCTCTTGAAAGCGAGGTGCACAGAGCTGTAAGACTTCCTCAGCTTTCAGAGTCCATTCATCAGTTGCCAGACTCTTCTGCTATTTCCGTGAAAATCACTGAAGCGTTTGCTGACAAAGCCTCTGACCACCTCAAGACCAGTTAGGGCAATTGTCTCAACACACAGATACTTTAGCCAAGTCGGAGCCCCCTGGCCTTTCTACCGAGAGCTGGGGAGCACTGGGCAGCTTCCAAAAAAAGCAGACTGTAGTCATTTCAGTGGCAGAAAATGAAGTCTGTGATAGGCACCAGCCTGCCCACCTATGACGTGGCTTTAGGGTTGGCTGGGTCAGAGAACTGGGGGGAGAGGCAGGATGGGGACTTCTCCTTGCTGTGGCCTGGGAAACCCCAGAGTGTCACAACTGAGGGTCTGGCTCAGAATCCATCCACTCTCCTAGGCACTTATAGGACGTATGTTGACGGAATGCCCACTTGCACGGTGTGAGGGATAAGTGTGACACCTGAGTGTCCTGCCTTCAAGGAGCCTCTCGTCCGGAGAGGAGTATGCATTTTACCTTTTATCTGATGCCTGTTCATCGGCAACACACACACGTTTCAGGCAGGAAACTGGAAGGGAAGAGACTATACATCTAGATCATAAATTTAATTTAATTTTCAAGAAACAAGATACTGAAACCGGCAGGGATTGCTACGGGAGTCTTCTCACACATCTTCCTCCTTCTCTGCCTTCCTGGGGTTGACCGAGCGGCACGTCCAGGACACCGGAGAGATGGAGGGTGGAGCAGGGGACAAGGAAGTGTAGACTTTGGCCTTCAAGGTCTTCACAGAGTAGAAAACCTTTAGCTCTAACACAGCTGCAGCTCCCACCAAGTATGAAATGGTAGCCAGGTGGAAGCACAGTGTTGGCTGGCAAGGAGTCATGTGTTTGACCAGGAGGGCTTCCTGGGGGAGGCCTGGATCACAGATGCAGAGGCGGGAACTGGATGTGCACCAGGCTGCCTGGGGCGATGAGGTGAGGAAAAGAACTCCGTGGAACGAGGTTTCAGATAGGGGCATGAGAGACAGGACTGGGGAGGTTGCTTAAGAGACAAGGAGAGGAGTTTGGGCCTCATCTTTTAGTGAGTGAGGAAATGTGGTAGCAGTTAGGGGAGAGACATGGGGAAAACTGTCCTCAGTGAAGGTGGATTTTGCACAGTGCTAGGAAGCGTGAGTTTAGGGAGCAGAGGGAGCATGGAAGCAGAGATAATCCTGAAGGATTGTGTGGCAATTCCTAAGAACTATAAAACAGACATGAACCGAGGGTCATTGTGCTTGGAAACATAGCTGCAGAGGTCCTGAGGCCCTAATCATGCTCTTCTCATGTCTGGGAGGATGTGGGGTGCCCTGCGGAGGTCTAGAGGCCCTAATCATGCTCTTCTCATGTCTGGGAGGATGTGGGGTCCTCTTAGCACTAACAAGCAGGCTGTAGGTGCAGGAACACACATGCTTGTTCAGTGAGCCAGCTGGTACTTCTCTGAGGTGCACCTGTAACTCAGCGCGGGCACCCGCATTGGCCTGGGGCTACCTAACACATAGCACAGACTGCTTTCTCAGGGATCTGTTTTCTCAGGGTTCTGAAGGGTAGAAGCCTGAGGTCAACATGTTTGGTAGGTTGGTTTCATTCTCTGCTGGAGTTCTAGATGGTCATTTCCCTCAGTCCTCACATGGTCTTTCCTTTGGGCACGTACACACCTGTGTGTGGCCAAATGCCCTTTTGGTCTGAGGATACCGGTCACATTGGATTTGGGCCCCCTCTAAGGACCTCATTCTAACATCTCCTTAAAGATCTTGTCTCCAAATACGGTGACATTCCAAGGTGCGGGGGGTGAGCATTTCAACACATGAATTTTAGTGAGGACTCAGTTCAGCCACAGTGGCATCAAAGGAGGGACAGAGGCCAGGCCCTCCCCTGACCCCTCGGTCCTATCCCTGCGAGGACATGGGTCCCCTCCACAAAGTTCCCCAAGCCAGCTTCCTGCCCTTCTTTTCTCGGAGAATTTAGGCTGATGTCATCTGGGGGCTTTTCAACTCCCAGTCTTAGAATTAGCAGTCTTTCTCCTTTTAAAAAAACTTCCTTGGCAGCGCTCGTTTCTTACCATATTTATTGCAGTCATCTGTTTATGTGCATGACAGTTTTTATAATGATGGGAGGAAATCTCTGCCGATGAACAGAAGACACAGATGCACTGGCGGCGGCTACAGAGGTTTCGTTACTGTCCTCTTCACAGGCTTAGCACATACTTTTGAGGTCTTCAACCTCAACTTTTACAGTGACGGCCCCTTTATTTCTAGTTTTCTCCTTTGGTATCTCCTGGCTCAGGCTGATGCTCAAGGTTCTCACGTCGCTACTTATAAATTCTCATCCCCCTCTCTAGATTTGAGGCTAAACTGCTCTCTTCACAGTCACTGAGCCCCAGTGGGCAGTTTCTGTCACCTTCTGGCCTCCAACAATCCATGAACAGGCAGGACAGCAGAAGAGCTAAAACTGCAGACTTGCGCCTGGCTGCCAGGGTCAAGTCCTCCTCTGACGCTCACTGCTCTGCAACTTGGAGTAAGTGCCTCATTCTCTAAGCCTCGGTGTTTTCCCACCTGTTAAGGCTGGTAATAATAATTTCAACTTCATAGGACTGTTGTCACATTCAAGTGAGCATAGAGCGCCTGGCACACAGAAAATGCCACGTAAGTGTGAATATAGTAATTATTATTCTGTCTGCCTTTGTTCCGAGCAGCTTCCCTGGAGATTCACATCTTGCTTGGCTCCCTCTTCACCCCCATCCCCCAAGTCAGGTTCCCTTTTGTAATCCACACAGAGGGTGGGCAGCCTTTCCTGGAATGTTCCCCGGACAAGCTGTGTCAAGATCAGATGAGAACCAGAATGGTTGACAAGATCCATATGTTTTACTTGCTTCAGGGGCAGATCTGTTTGGACAGTCACAAATGGGCTTCCCTTTCTCCTTCCAGACTCTACTGAAATAAGGGGCTTCCCAGGCCTTGGGGGAAGGCCAGGACATTTGCCCCTGGCCCAGATAGAAAGAACAGCATTTTGGAGCCGGAAGTTACAATCAAAGGGAAAGGCTAGGCAGCTCGGTCATGGTAGGGAGGGGTAACAGAGCCTCTTCTTGTAACCTTAGTCGGGATTAAAAGACAAGCTCATGCCTATCTGGGTTGAAGGTGAGGTTCTCTGCCTCTCTGTGGCCAAACAGGTTTCTACAGATCACAAGATGCCGATCTTGTGCAAACACTAGCCCTTTTCCCTGTGCCTGTGACCTGCTTCGGGCTAGCCATTGCCAGGGGCCTTACCACTCACGAACCGTCCCCTGGTGGTACCTCGTGAGATGCCTCATCATCAGAGGACCTCTAAAGGCTCCCGGATCCCCAGCTCTACCATCAAGGTACCAACTCATATATTAATATAAACCAGTAGTAATCCATGTCTACACCACTCTTCAGACTCTATTTTTGGTCTTGGGGAGGGAATGACAGTCTTTAATTTTTATTTCTTTCTAAATCTTTGTACTTAATCCTCTCATTGTAGTATACACTCAGGGGCTTTTCCTACAATCCCCAGTGACTTTGCAAGTTGTTGATACTTCTCCCTTAGCCCAGCATGACCTGGTCCTCCATGAGATAAAGCTTCCTGCTCAACACCCCTCATTATATCTTCCTTGCTCCAGCCTGCAGCTTTGAAGTCCACTCATTTTTACCCTATCTAATCAAAGGGAATCTCTCTTTTTCCTTCTATGTGGCACAGAGCTGTGTGGCTCACTTTAGTCTCCCTCCCTAATCACTATACCTCCCCCAGATGGGTCCCATTGCTATGACCATGGCTACAAATGTGGCCCTTTGCCTGCAGCAAGTTCTCCTGCTACTGCCTCAGTGAAGTGGGGGCAGGACCTCACTTTCCAGTTTGTGGACCATGGACATGATTTATCTTAAAGATGATATCTCAAGTCAGCCAGCATTTTGGAAAATATCTGGAGCCAGATGAAATTCATCCAAGGGTAGAAGAGGATTTTTTTTTTGCCTTTGCCAGGCAAAGCTTCTTGGGCAGGGGGGAGAGATATATATTTCATCCATCAAACTAATTTATTTACTACTATTAAAAATGTTCCAAAAAAATTGGCAGAATATACTGCCTTCCTGCAATTTGACAAATGTTTATTATAGAAATTACAAGTTTCAGAGATTGGTCTTCTTTTTATTTAGAACAGTTAATAAGAAAAGTCATTGCTTACACATGCAGATAATGGGAGGTCTTTAAATGAACTTGCTGGAGTGGTTCTCGCGAAGTCACTCAGCCTCCTTTCCAAACATTTCTTATTTTATAACTGTTGATCCTTGTGATCCTTTCTTCAAGTCTTGTTTTGTGTGGAATCGATTTCCCACAAGATAATCCTTCCTTTAGAATCTTTATTAAACTTCTTCAGGTTAGAAGTCCAGTTCCAATCATGAGCGGACACTCGGTAAACAGGTAAATCATTGAAGACGCAGTGCCCAGGCTAGTTTTTCAGGCTGGAGGACAGGCTCTATGCAGCCTTCACTCTCTTCAGTGGAAATGCCAGTGGTAAGATCAAAATGGGACTCCACTGGGTTTAAGTAATGAAAGTTTAGCTGGGAGAGCTGTTAGAAAAGCGGGCAAGTGTATTTCTTCTGTTTTTCTACTCGCAGTGGGATTCTGAAACAGAATCTCAGCAGGAGTTTAGATGGCTGTGATCCTGTTGGTGAAATGGACTGAATATTTTTGGTTGTGACTGATATTTTAGTGATTGCTTTTCTAGACTAAAAAGGAGAAAAATTGGATGAGAGAATGTTTTAATTCATTCTGAAACGTTTTGGTTTGATTTTATTGTGTTCTAGGGTATTCTGGCTGTACATTTTCTTTTCCCTTAGATACTTGCATCTGATAATTTTTCCTCCTTAGATTGCAATTAAATATAAATTGGTTTGAAGCAGAACATTTTCAGGTAATGTTTTCTGTGGATGAGTCCTGCCTATCACTCCTAAGACATCCTACGGAGTTGATGTATACGGCAGTTTTGTGTTGGAAAGTTAGAGAAAGAGGCCCCGTAGGACAGCCTTTCAAATGTTCTGTTTCTCTTCTCTTTTCAAAGCCAAAAGCTCTTTATGGCTGTGTCCCATTCTGTGAAACAGAGGAGGGCAGCCAGGAAAATTAGAGAGTCCCAATCATGTGTCTTGAGGCGTGGTGGAAGAAATTACAGTTGTTTAGGTTAGAGAAAAAAACCAGAGAGGCACAGAGCTGTCTTCATCTACCTGTAGGGTTGATACCAGCTTGCTTTGTGAGGATGAATGTCCAACTACAAGATGGAGACAGAGAATGAGTGTGTTGCTTGGCAGAGCTGCACTCATTTACTCATATTAAAAATGTTGAAGTAGCACCTGAAGCAGGTGCTACGGGCTGTCAAATCAGGGCACTGTTCACTGAGCTCCTTCATTTGGAGGAGCTAGGGTACTTGGTGCTGAGGAGGGCACTACTCAAAAGAAAGCTTCTGTGACTCTGTAAGGGGATTTCAGGGAGAAGCAGCCGAGGATGACCAAGTCCACACTGGCAGAATGCGTGAAGGAACCTGGGCTCCGCTCTCAGCCCTGCCACCATATTGCTGGGTGTTTGAGCTGATCTGTTGGCCTCTTTGATGTTGGTCCTGTGTGTGTGTGTGTGTGTGTGTGTGTGTGTGTAAATGAAGGATTGAGCCCAGGTCCTCCTGTGTTCATTCCAAATTAACAGTTGTAAGATAATAATTTTCTTAGCTTGCATATTTGATAGTTGGCTACAGACCCAGAACCACTGATACACTTAAACCATCGGGCAAGAGCAGCAGGGACACGGGCTTGTTAGAGCCACTGAAAAGGAAGGACACGCACCCTGCGTGGGATTCATTTCCTGGGGAGTTTTCCAGAGATTTATCCCCTCTGTACTCGAATTCATGGACAGTTTACTGATGGTATTATTGCCTATAAAATAACTTAAAACAAAACATAACCTTAGTGGTTATAATTTTTAATTCAATTAGATGAACATATGGATATACCATGAAGATGGCATCAGGAATACAACATTGAACAGAAGAAGTCCCCTCTCCGATCAGTAAACTACAGTTGAGTGGGGAATCTGGTGGGATTGCACTAACAGTGAAGTGATGTACTGAACTGGGTGCAAAGGGCATAGTCATTAATCCTGCCTGAGGAATAGGCAGGAGAGGAATAGGCTGTGCAGAAGAGCTGCCTTTCTGGAGGGTCTGTACAGGGTGAGCAGGACTTTACCTGTTGGAAAATCTCTTTCTGCGGACAGAGATTACAAGGAAATGCACAGAGGTTTGGAAGTACTTGGTTTGTTTACAGTAGTGAGTAATTGAATGAGGCTAAGCCTAATAGTTTGCTTGGTAGTCAGACTGGAAAAGAGGCCTGAGGCTGGTTTGGAAAGGATCGTGAATGTTTTAGTATTTTGAGTTTTAAGAGTCTCATACTTCCAAGGTGTGGTGGCTCATGCCTGCAATCCTAGCATTTGAGAGGCTGAGGCAGGAGGATCCCTTGGCTGAGGAGTTTGAGGTTGCTTCGAGCTAGGCTGAGGGTACAGGACTCTAGTTTGGGTGATAGAGTGAGACTCTGGCTAAAAAATAAAGTCACATCCCCATGGGGGATGGGGTTGGGCAGTTTGGTTTTGCACATCTCTGCCCCACCTCCGTGGGTTTGCAGCTGTTTTAATTTTCGTGGGCAGTCCTACAAGGTTTTATGCATGATCATACTTGTGGCTTATATGGTGAACTCTGCTAAGGGTTAGTGGGATGGATTAGGGCTGTGGGGGAGCTGCCAGTGTCCTGTGTAAGTGTAAGTGGATGAAATAATCAGTGTCCAGCCAATGTCCATGAAGTCATCTCTGTCTGAACCTCACTCTCCTGTACTGTAAGTAGCTTAGCCCAGCGAAATCCTCTCTACCAGAGGCCCAAATTATGCTTTTTTTTTTGTAGAGACAGAGTCTCACTTTATCGCCCTTGGTAGAGTGCCGTGGCGTCACAGCTCACAGCAACCTCCAACTCCTGGGCTTAGACGATTCTCTTGCCTCAGCCTCTTGAGTAGCTGGGACTACACACCCGGCTATTTTTTTGTTGCAGTCCGGCTGGGGTCGGGTTTGAACTTGCCACCCTGCGTATATGGGGCTGGCGCCCTACTCACTGAGCCACAGACGCCACCCTAGATTATGTTTATAGGAAATGAAGGAGCTGAAAACGCAGAGCAGACTTTTTAAGAAATTAAAAAAAAGAAGAATGAGATTGAAGACACCCCCCATTAGGAGGCTTTGGCAGCAGCCCGGCCTTGGACTTCAAGGGTCTGACGAGAGAACTGCAGTCACAACGGGATGCTGACTGTTTGGGAGGTTTCAGAGGACTGTCAAAGAGGATAAAGAGTTGAGTTGCAGGCAAGATAAAGTTGGGAATGCTTAGAGGAAACCCAGGTTGAGATGTCCAAGTCCAATTAGAGTGTTGGCTCCCTCGATGGGAGCTGAAGCCACAGGAATACCTCAAATGCGTGATGGAATACTTGTTAAGGTGGGAACAGCACCAAGGGCAGAATCTTGAGGAACATAACAGCTCAGAGGTGAGCGGAGAAGTGGAGCTTTCAGAGAGTGGGCGAGGGTGTTGGGAAGAGAACCTGAAACCAGGAGGTTTTGGTGATTTGGGCATTTAGAAATAAAGTTACAGAAAAATGATTTGTGATGTGGGTTTTCACTCTGTCCAGAGGTTTGGGTGTTCTGACGGTGCAAGGTCGCTCTGGGATTCGAGGGAGCAAGTCCTTGGAGGACACAGCTGAGTCATCTACCTAGTGGGTGGGTGGAAATAGGCCTTGAGAAAGGTCCAACTTATCTTGCTGCTATTCATCGATCACCAGGCAATCCTTTACTCCATAATTTCATTTTGAGTGGATTACTCCCAGATACAAGGTTGTTATAAAAGTTGATGTTCTGGCTCATCATAGATGTTATTGGTGGAAAAGCACAGAGGGTATGATCCAGTCGAGAATAACCTTGCCCTCCAACCACCCTGCCTCTAGAAGTAAGAAGTGCCTGCTGGACCAGAATGTCCCAACTTGGGCCAAGTGCTATTTTTCTGTCTACTTCGCTTCTATGCCTTTTGGCCTCTGGCTGGTTTAGTTAGAGTCAATCAGTCAGCCTACAAGGGACTGAACATCTCTGGCTGAACTTTGAATATCATGTTCTTTTTTCTGCCTTCCCCTCCCTTCTTTCTTTCTCTCTTTCTTTCCTTTCAATAGAATCTTGCTACGTTGTCCAGGCTGGAGAACAGTGTCTGTTCACATGTGTGATCATGTGCACTGCAGCCTCAGACTCCTGGCCGTCAAGGGATCGTCCTGCCTCAGATCTCTGAGGACAGCAGGTGCTGCCGCCATGTCTGGCCGAATTTCATATTTTTTAAACAGCAAAGTCCTAGACCAGACTTGGGACTGTAGTGGTCTGAGAGGGTGCAGCAATTAAATGAGGCTCAACTTAAAAGTCATTCTGCAACTTTCACATTTTACAACCTCAGAATGATTCTGGTCAACCCATGAGAGAAATTTAGCTCCCTGTGATCCCCATCTGGTGAGGGCAGCTCTGTACCAATGTGCCCCGAGGAGGCACAGTTTCCTGGTGAAAGTGATTAGCTCACTGTCATGCAGTGAAATCAGAGCTTTGTTTCATTAGACTTTGCAACATGGTGCCTGCAAAGAAAAGCCCCACCTTCTGTGCCTCCAAGTCCCACTTTTATAGTTGTTTCCTTTGCAAATTACTAATGTACACAGCTATGATTTAATTAAAAAAAAAAAAAGAAGCTTTCATAGCTCCCTTTTGATCTAAAGGTCTAAAATGTTGCATGTTGTTTGGGCTGTTCCAATACGTTTTTCTGTCCCTTTCTGAATTGATAAGGCCCAGCGTAATTAGCTCCAGATAGCTAAAGCCCCATAGGGAATAATTTTAAGGAGCAATACATCTTACCATCTATTCAAAAGTCTCCCTCTTCTTTATAGCTTTTAGAAATTGGTTAAGTCTCTAAATTGGCCTTAATTTGGGAAGGGTAAATGGGGAGAGTTTGATGAAGCAATTGGACTGAGTCAGGTACTTGTGCTCAAGATTGGAAATAAAGGAGCTTTCGGGACGGACCTGTCACAGTTGTGTTTTAAGATCAACACTCATGCCTGCCATATGGAGCAGACCTCTGGCTTTCACAGCTGCACTGGTTTGGCCCTGTGCAATCTTCCCTTGATGTGCAGTGATAATCACCCAGAGCAATGCCGAGTGCAGATGGTTCCCCTGCTTCAGGGCACAGCCCCTCCGGGCACAGATGATGTGCAGCTCTGTGAGACAGGCACGTAAGTGGGTGGAAATTTTCTAATGTGTCACAATAATAACAATGCAGAACCCGTCTCCTGCTCAGCCTCCCCTGGAACTTCAGCCCACGCCGCAGCCTACTTGGTTCACAGTCCTATGTGAACGCTAGACAATTAGCAGCTGATAATGAAAAATGCCATGGGAACCTGTGGGAAAATAATAGCTTACTCCAAGGATATAATGAAATGAAATTAGCACAGACAGTACAACAGACCATTTATGGTGTCCTTTTTTTTTTTTTTTTTTTTGGTAATTAAAAAGAACCAGAAAATACTTCTAGTAGAGAAATCTGAGAATCGATTAGAATCCCATCTGTTTTAGAAGATGGTTTTATGCAGACATTAACTCTGGAGAAGCTTCCTCATAGGAAAACAGCTTCTACTGAGGAACAGGGATGGGTAAAAGATGCCTGCTTTATGTGACTGCCATGATAATTTTGTTCTGTTGTCCCCTAAATGGTTATCATGTGGTCTGTGCTTGAGAAAGGAATACAAACTTAGGATAATTGATTTTACTGTGAAGGGTACACATTTTTGTTCTTATCTGAAATGTCAATGGATTTTGAATGTTCCCGACAAACACATTCTCAGTAACATGATGAGTTTGTTTCTCTGTGGATGTATAACTTTCTGAACACAAAGAAGTGTACTGTCTGGAAACTGGGGATTTAAAGGGTCTTTAAATATTTTTCTTATTTGTAGATGTCCCATATGCTGTTTTGGAAAGTGCTTGAGCATACGGCTGTACATATTTCTCTGCAAAGTCAAAAGTTAAAATTTGAAGAATCTTATAATCATCTTTTTAAAAAAAATATTTAATTGCTTTAGACTCCAAGAGAAAGGTTTTTTTTTTTTTTTTTTAGGATTATGCATTAGTGAAAAACAATTCTGTTAAAGTTTCAGTCTCACTGTGGGGGCAGTCTTCTGTGAGTTGAAATACAAAATTATCAACAAATCAAAATTATATTTCACTCCAAATGTTTTCCAAATGTATTTGTTTTGGAGAGCTGAAGAAAGTTGGATATCTTTCTTCTAAGAAATTTATCTGTTTGAAGTAGACTTATCGCACAATCTCATTTACATTTACATTCTCTTGTTATGTATTTTTTGTTTTCTTAAAACTTTACTCAAATTAGTATGAGGGTACAATTTTTAAGTTACATTGTTCTCACTTCCAGGGTCAAGTTCCATTTGTAGACGAGCCCCTCGCCCAGGGGGTGTGTTACACACCCTCTCAATGAACACCTTAGTCGAGATCTAGCCTCAAGCCCCCTCTCTTTCCACCAAACATCCTTCCTCCTCCAGCCCTCCCCTCCTTCTAGCCCCAAACTGGACTATAATAGTGTTTTATTGTTATTATGAACATAATTGTTTATATATTGATTTCATATTAGTATGGAGTGCACTGGATATTTAGTTTTCCATTCTTGTGGTATTTTATTAAGGAGAATGTATTTTAACTCCATCCAGGTAGATGTAAAAGATGTAAAGTCTCCATCTTTTTAAATGGCTGAATAATGCCCAATGTGTACATATACCGCAGTTTGTTGATCCGTTCATGGGTTGATGGATACTTAGGCTGCTTCCAAGACTTGGCAATTATGAATTGAGCCACAATAAATGTTCTAGTGCAAATGTCTTTGTGGTAAAATGATTTTTGTTCTTCTGGGTAGATGCCTAGTAATGGGATTGCAGGGTCAAATGGAAGGTCTACTTGTAGATCTTTGAGGATTGAAAACATCCTCTTTTTACTCCCAAATTAAATGGGCCCATTGATTCAACCACCATTCTCCCCAAATCCTATGAATGAATATTCTCTGATGTGTTAACGTGACATGGTTTTATTGGGAATGTGTTCCTAATTTTTTTTCATGTAATTAAGTTTAGTAATATTGCAATGATACAGTGATATCCATGCTAACTGATTACTTTTCTTTGGCAAATGACACACGTACAAGGCTCATATATTGCTCAATTAAATTCAGCAACATAAGCATGCTATTGAAAACCAGCCATCCAGAACTGTCCGCTGTGGCCTTAGGAACCAACAAATCACCTTCTGCCTCTTCTGTGTCCTGTTCTCCATTGGGGAAGATGGAGGGAAATGGAGAGAATTACTGAAGTATGTAAAGAAACTCAGTCGGGTAGAGAGGGACTCAAAGACTCCTTTTGTGAAACTATTGGGGGCATTGCAGCCATTTTCATCATGAAATGTTACTTCTGAGTCCATGTTTGAGTAGCAAGAGAAAGAACAACAAGCTTGCTGATAATTCTTGGCTTGTAGAAGTGTGTGTGTGTTTTAATGCTAAGTGAGAATTTACATTTTAAATGTGTAAAGCAGATAATTCAGGTTACTTAATTCTAGAGGATGGGCACATTTCAACACACGCTAATTATTATATTAAAGATAGCACCCTTGTATACCCCCAAATGTTGTGCTCTCAAGTATTTTGAGAAATGATTGGTTGCTAGAGACTCCATATGTTGCTATGTTTTATTTTGGAACATGTTAAAATCTCACTTAGGTTTCATTAAGCCATTTTTTTTTCTTATTTTTTGAACGGTCTATTTTTTCCTGCCAAAGAATTTGTTTTAACATGTAGTTCACATATCTGAGTTCACTATTACTAGGAAGAAAATTTTTTTTTTTTTGAGACAGAGCCTCAAGCTGTCACCCTGGATAGAGTGCTGTGGCATCACTGCTCACAGCAACTTCCAATTCCTGGGCTCAAGCGAGTTTCCTGCCTTCGTCTCCCAAATAGCTGGGACCATAGGTGCCCACCACAACACCTGGCCATTTTTGGGTTGCAGCTGTCATTGTTGTTTGGCGGGCCGGGCTGGATTCGAACCTGCCAGCTCAGGTGTACGTGGCTGGCGCCTTAGCCTATTGAGCCACAGGCGCCGAGCCTAGGAAGAAAATTTTAAGTGGAACTACCCATCTTCCTTGCTTTGAATATATATATTTTATATTTCACCTTTCTAGACATTTTTAGAAAAAAAGAATGATTGAATATCTAGGAAGGTCATTGAATTTATAATGCCTTACTAGTCTTAAATCTTAGGACACTGGCAAAGTAATTTGCTGACAAGTAGCAAAGATTTTGTTCTTTTCTTTTTTTAATTCTACAGGAAAAAAGAAAAAAGAAAAACTTGTTCTCTATTAATTTTTAAGTGATTTACTTAGTCATGTAGTTGTATAAATGTATAAACAAGTCTCATTTATATAGATACTTTGAATTAATGTACTGAGGCAGCTGTATATGGAGTTAGGCAGGCACATTGGTGTTCAGCTCTTAAAAATTTCTCATTTCTTACCTTCTTTTTGATGGCAATAAAGCCGGAACATAAAGTATAGTTTCTATGATTATTCTCTACTACAAAAGTAGAGAAATGGCTCCCCAGTTCCTTCTCATCTGCTCTTTGAAAACGTCAATGAAGAATTATCTATAATGATATATTTTATATGTATGTAATGCCTGCTAAGCAGTTCAGGGGGTCTCCAGGTTATCTCTCTGTAGACCAGGCCATTTGTTCATACCATTTTTCTTTCTCTCTATCTTGGCACCTCCTGGTGACCTCCTAAATTGTTGATGATGCTCAGTCACCAATTGACTTCTGAGGTTTCTGTGTTGAGACAGCTTTTGAAAACATCCCTTGTTTTTGTAAAAGCGGCTGATACCTAATGCAATAGCTTTAATTGTCACTTCCTTGTCCTAGGACCAAAGGAGTTTGGGTGAGGGTGGCCTGAGTGGTAGACACCTGTATTGTTCCCAGGTCATCTCTAATCTGACCTTGTTCACTGTTTTTTGGTGGCTCTGTGAGTGCTTAGATAGATAGGTGGGTCGCTGGTGGGGGGTGTAGATATGCCCGGGTGCCACTGGAATCCTAAGGTGAGCAAAGCTTAGGTTCAGTTGGGGACTTCTGCTGCATGACTATGCTTGAAAAGGTCCAGAAAGGTTTCAAAGTTTTTTAAGGGGTTGAGTGAAGTTGAGGTTACATCACTGGAAAGAGGGCTTTCACTCAAAGACAGCAGGAGAGCAGAGTTTTAGATTTGCCTCAGGCTTTCTTCGTGTTTTTAATGTAATTGCTCACTTCCCAGAGCAGGGATGGTGGTGGCAGGGATGCTTATACCTCAGAAATCGTAACTTTTTAATTGTTCGTGTTGTCATTTCTCAGTTACCTGGTTCCCTCCTATTTCTAGTTCTTGTGAGTCAGATGGCTGCAATTGGTTACCCATTATTCTTTTTGTTTTACTCTTTTAATATCCATGGGATGAAGTTTACAAACTTCTGGTGACCGTGTGGCGTGCAGAGGCGTCTCCGTTTATGTCCTTATAGGCTCCCTTCTCCTTGAGTCCTTGCTTGATATCAACAGATGGGGCTATCCAGTGGCATGCCGAGATAGTTAACTTTGTGGAAGTTTCGAATGAACTATGTGACCAAACTTCACAGTCATCTGATTTGCAATTTCGTAATTACTGGAATAATTAGATGAGATACTCTACAGATGGCACTTAAGTTTCTTGACATATGTGCCCTTGTCATTAATAGCAGATGACACATGAAATACTTGTTCTTCACTGTAACATTTGTATAAATGGATGCAAAGTGCCTTTAAATCTTCCCTATCCAAGTCTCTAATTTTGTTTGGACTCAAATGCAACATCAAACATAAGTTTGGCTTATACTGATATAGCTGCTGGCTTGCTGTGTTCAGTGTAACACATTAATTATAGCACAGTGCTGACTACAGTCCTCATGACCTATAATATTGCAATTTAATTTTTAATTCTAAGTATTAAATAATGAAATTACAGAATGTTTAAAAATGAAGAAAGTCACTTTCAAACTAAGAAGCTTATAAGGCTTTTATTCACATTATTTCCTTCTAGTCTTTGTTACAATAATATATTTAAAGCTTTGTGATAAAATTCATATATCACACAATTCATACCCTTTTAATAATGTTTTCAAGTTTCATCCATGTTGTAGCTCACATTAGTAGTTCATTTTTTTCAATATATTCTATAATAAGATTTTCTTAACAGATATGATTGATATACAAAAACTGTAGGTATTTAGGATAAAAACTTGATGGATTTGGAGATAAAAATCTACCTGTGAGCTGCCCAAGCCATCCTCACTATCAATGTCATACGCACTTCTTCATTGCTTCCAAAAGTTTATCTTGTCTCATTGGTTTTGAGTGTATGTGTGTGTGTGCGTGGGTGGGTTTGAGAGCGCTTAATGTAAGATCTAACCTGCTAGCAAATTTTTATATATATGATACATTATGGTCAATCATAGGCCCTACACTGTATAATAGATCTTATTTATTTTGTGTAACTAAAACTATATTTGTTGAATAGCAACTCTTCATTTACTCCTCCAGTCCCTGATCACCACCATTCTTTCTGCTTCTATGGATTTGACTATTATTAGCGTGTCACACATATGAGATCATACAGTACTCTGGTTGTGGCGTAGAAGCTCCATAGTTGGCCACCTCCCTCCGTTGACCACCTACTTAGTGGACGTGCACCACATGTACTCAATGAAGACTGATCTCTATATTCTGACCACCTATTTAAGTGATATCTTGACTACTTGGACTGTGACCGACAATATTAATTTACTCTCTTTAACCTAACCAGTTGAGTCCACTTTACACCAGGGGTAGGTGTGGGCTTTGTCCTTAGTTGTATTATTGTTTCCTTAGCATTAGCCGTTTTTCACATTTTTTTATTACTGCATGTTGGATTAGGCCTAACATCCTATTGTTTATCACGTGATGTGGAAGAGTTCTTCAACATGAAGGACTGGTCTGAATTGTAGATACATCCTGCAATTACTGAACACTGAAAAATTTTAAAGTTGATTAAAACATGGTGGCACAAAGGAAAGAACTCAAAGGGCTGACATTTAAGGAAAAGGTTGATCTACATTTTCTGGAAAGCAACAGCCAAAGAAAGACAGAAGAACATTTTGGTGTTAGCAAGCTGACGTACAGCTAGCAAGATCCAAAAATGTAAACATGAGTACTTGGAGAGGTATGGTAAGAAGGGCACAGATTTACAGCAGGAAAGGAGGAAAACTCACCTTGGTGAAGTCAGTGAAGCCACAGTAAGCTGGTTCAAACAAATGAGGGCAGTTAACACCCAAATCCCTGGGCTGATAATCCAAGAAGTTGCTAAAAAATTTGCACAGGAATTCAGGAAGGCAGATTTATAAGCATCAAATGTTTGCTCAACAAACTTAAATTTAGACTTGAGATCTTACAGAAAGTGTTGTGTGGTGAATCCCATGAAGTTCCAGTAGAAGTTGTGGAAGAGTTCATCAAAAATTAATCACAGTTCCTAGACTTCCCCAGAGGCATCAATAAGGGTGACATCTTTAACCTTTTGCCTGTGAACAGCACCTATAGGCCTTTAAAAAAAGATGTTTGTTTGTTGTGAATGACGCTGTTAGGCATTATTCATTTTTCAAACAAAAACTCGATGTACATGTGACTGTTATGTGACCTGACTGGAGTCTGTAAGCATCACACGCTTTGTTCTCAATATTTTTCACAGTTGTGCCTGAAATAATTTGTACAAATAGTGGTCCTTTGCCCATTTTTAAATTGAGTTGTATGTTTTTGCTACTGAGTTGTAGGAATTCCTTATACATTTGAATATCGACCCCTTTTCAGATATATGATCTGTAGGTATTTTCTCCCACCCTGTAGGTCACTTTTTCATTCTGTTAATTTGTTTATTTTTGCTTTTGATGCTTGTGCTTACTCCAGTTCCCAATAATGGGATGTCTTTTATGTCTTTTCATGTATTTGTTTTTCATTTATGAAATGTGTCATAGTTTCAGTTGTCTGGCTTTCATCCCCTTGCTTAATTTTATTTCTAAGTATTCATTTTTTTTTTTTGAGACAGAGTCTGAAGCTGTCACCCTGGGTAGAGTGCTGTGGCATCATGGTTCTCAGCAACCTTCAACTCTTGGGCTCAAGTGATCCTCTTGCCTCAGTTTTTCTGTTTTTGGTGGAGAGGAGTTCTCGCTTTTCCTCAGGCTGGTCTTGAACTCCTGAGCTCAAGCAATCCACCCATCTCGGTCTCTCAGAGTGCTGGGATTACAGGAGTGAAATAAATAGGATTGGCTTTTAATTACATTTTTAAGTAGGACATTGTACAGAAAAATAATCGATTTTTTTTTTTTATCGGTGGGGATTCATTAAGGTTATAAGAAACCAGGTTACACTAATTGCATTTGGTAGGTATAGTCCCTCTTACCATAATTGATTTTTGTATGTTGATCATATATTCTGTAGTTTCACTGAATTTGCTTATTATTTCTAGTAGATGTTTTTGTAGCATCTTTAGGGTTTTCAAGGTCATGTTAGGTGCAGAGATAATTTTACTTCTTTGGTTCTGATTTGGATGCCTTTTATTTCTTTTTCTTGGCTAATTTCTCTGGTTAGTACTTGCAGTACTATGATAGAACTTTTGAAGAGGGGAGCGTGGTGAGCATCCTTGCCTTGTTTAGGACCTTAGAGGACCTTTCAGCTTTTCCCTGTTGAACTGATGTTAACTGTGGGCTTTATGATACTGAAGTAAGTTCTTTCTTGTAACCTCAATGAATCCCCACCAATAAAAAGTCTATCAACAAATTAGGTACAGATAGAACTTACTTTCTATACCTAATTTGACTTTTCTAAGTCTATCAACAAATAGACTTTTGTCAAATCCTTTTTCTGCATCTAATAAGATGATTATGTGATTTTTTTATCTTTCATTTTGTTAATGTGTTGTTTCTTATTGATTGGTTTCTATATGTGGAACCATTCTTGCATCCCTGGGATAAATTCCACTTGGTCATGATGTGTGATCTTTTTAATAGACTGGTAGAATTTGCTAGTATTTTATGGAGGATATTTCCATCAATGTTTTATCAATTTTTTTTTCTTTTGTTTTTTTTTTTTCATGGTGTCTTTCTCTGGCTTTGGTATTAGGTGATACTGGAATCGATTCATAGAAGAACTTTGGAAGTATTTCCTCTTCTCTTTTTTGAAAGAGTTTAAGAAAGATTTTTATTAATCCTTTCAATGTTAGAATTCACCCATTAAGCCATCTGGTCTTAGGTTTTTGTCTGTTGGACCCTTTGTTTTTTTTTGAGACAGAGTCTCACTTGATCACCCTTGGTAGAATGTGGTGGCATCACACCTCACAGCAACCTCAAACTCTTGGGCGTAAGTGATTCTCTTGCCTCAGCCTCCCAAGTAGCTGGGAGTACAGGCGCCCGCCACAATGCCCAGCTGTTTTTAGAGATGAGGTCTCTGGCTCAGGCTGTTTTTGAACCTGTGAGCTCCGGCAATCTACCTGCCTCAACCTGTGAAGTGCTGGGATTACAGGCGTGAGCTTCAGTGCCCAGCCTTGGACGTTTTTTATTACTCCTTTAATATCCTAATTTGTTACTGGTCTGTTCAGGCTTTCTGTTTCTTCTACATCAGTCTTAGTAGGGAACATATTTCTAGGAATTTCTCTGTTTCTTCTAAATTGTCCAATTTGTTGGAATTTAGTCATTAATAGTATTCCTTCATGATCCTTTTTATTTGTGGGCTCAGTTATAATTTGTTTAATATTACTGTGAAGTTTTCTCCTAGTACTAATTTTCCTGAATTCTGTACATTTTTGTATGTTATGCTATTGTTTTTATGTTGATTTTTTTGAATTCCCTTTTTGATTTATTCTTTCACCCAATAGTGGCGTATGTATGTGTCATTGATTTTTTTCCTTTTTCCTTTCCATTATTAATTTCCAGTTTTATTCCATTGTGAATAGAAAGGATGCTGGTAATGACTTTCGTCTTCTTAAATTTGTTGGATTTGTGTTATGACTGAGGATGTAATCTATCCCGGCGAATGTTCTGTGTGTACCTGAGCAAAATGAATACCCTGCTGCAGTGGGGTGGGGTGTTCTGTACATAGAAGTCAGGTCCATTTGGCTGATAGTGTTGTTCAGTCTTGCTGCCTCCTTTTTGATTTTCTGTGTGGGTGATCTGTTCACTGTAGAGTTGAAATATTGAGGTCTTCTATTGTTGTCTGTTTCTCACTTCGGATCTGTCAGTGTTTGCTTTATATTTTGTGTACTTTGATGTTTGGTGCATGTATTTATAATTGTTATCTATCTGATTGAATTGGTCCTTTTGACCTTATGTAATGCCCCCTTTTATATACTGTGACAGCTTTTGACCTAAAATCTATTTTGGCTGGTATGACTTTGATGTTTGGTGCATGTATTTATAATTGTTATAGCTTCCTCTGCTCTTTTTTGTTTATCATTTGCACGGAATCCCCTTATCCACCTTTTTCACTTTCAGCTTATACGTATCCTTAAATCTATGATGAATCCTTTATAGACAGTGTATAGTGAGGTCTTTTTTTAAAAAGAAAATTCTGTTCATCTACTCAGAGTCTTTTAATTAGAGCATTTCTTTCCTTTACATGTAATTATTGATAGGTAAGGAGGTGTTGCTATTTTGTTAATTGCTTCCTGTCTCTTTTGTAGTTCTCTGATTCCTCTCTTCTTCTCCTGGTATCTTTGTGTTTTGCTTTTTATACTGGCATGCTTTATTTTCTCTTTAACTTTAGCGTATCCACTGTACTTTTGTGGTTACCATGGGGATTGCATTGAATATTTTATAGTTATAGCAGTCGATATTAAGCTGATAATTTAACTTCAATTGCATACAGAAGCACTTAACATCCCCTCCCCCTGCATACTTTGGGTAGCTGGTGCCACATTTTACTTCTTTCTACATTGTGTTTCTTTCTTTCTTTCTTTTTTTTTTTTTTTTGCAGTTTTTGGCTGGGGCTGGGTTTGAACCCGCCACCTCTGGCATATGGGGCCAGCACTCTACTCCTTTGAGCCACAGGTGCTGCCCTCTACGTTGTGTTTCTAATAACAAATTTATGTGGTTGTAGTTAGTCTTTGTAATTTTTAAATTTAACTTTTATACTAGTGTTAAATATGATTTATGCACCATCATCATAGTATTACAATATTCTATGTTTATATTTACCTTTATCAGTGAAGTTTTATACTTTCATAGCTTCTGGGTTTAGCATCTTTCCATTTCCACTTGAAGAACTCCCTTGAGCAATTTTCGTAAGACAGGTCTAGGTGATAAACTGCCTCCGTTTTTGTTTGTCTGGGAAAGTGTTTCTCCTTCATTCTTCAAGGACAGTTTTGCCAGGAAAATATTCTTTGTTTGCAGTTTTTTTCTTTCAGTACTTTGAATATGTTACCCTGCTCCCTTCTTTCCTGCAGGGTTTTTGCTTCCCTGGCAGCTTTTCTCTTGCTGCTTTCAAAATTTTTTCTTTCCCTTTGACTTTAAAACACTTTTAAATTTCATTTGTTTGTTTACTTATTTATTTTAGAGATGTGGTCTTGCTGTATTGTCCAGACTAAACTTGAACTCCTGAGCTCAAGGGATCCTCTCTCATTAGCTTTCTGAAGTAGCTCGGAACAGAGGTGTGCTCCACCTTGCCTGGCTCTCTCTTTGACTCTTGACAGTTGAATTATAATGTGTCTCGGTATGGACTTTTTTGGATTCCACTTATTTGAAGACTTTTGGAATTCATGAATCTGGATGTCTGTGTCTCTCCCTGGATTTGGGAAATTTCAGCCATTATTTCTTTAAATAAGCTTTTCCATCTTTCTGGCTCTCTATGCCTTCCTGAACTTTCATAATGTGTATGTCGGTTCACTTAATGATGTCCCATAAATCCTCTAAGCTTTCTTCCTGTTTTCTTTTTTTCTTTTTGT
The DNA here is from genome assembly GCA_963574655.1 of Perodicticus potto. Lineage (NCBI taxonomy): Eukaryota > Metazoa > Chordata > Mammalia > Primates > Lorisidae > Perodicticus > Perodicticus potto. Next base: position 40,212 of record CAUYRH010036139.1, read on the forward strand.
TCCTATGATCAGATGATTTCAAATGACTTGTCTTTGAGCTTGCTGATTCTTTCTTTTGCTTCATTTGAGCTCATTGTTGAAACTCTTTCTTCAGTTCAGAAATTATACCTCCAATTTCAGATTCTGTGATTTTATCATTTTATGGTTTCTGTTTCTTTATTGTACTTTTCTCATTTTGTTCATGAATTACTTTCCTCATTCCGTTAGGTTGTCTATTTGTGTTTCCTTTTGGCTCACTGAGCTTTTAAAGATAAATGCTTTTTAATTTTTTGTTAAGTAGTTTATAGATCTTCATTTCCTTTTTTAAAATTTCAAAGTATTATGGGGGTACAAATATTTTTGCTTACATGGATAACTCTTGTTATGATTATAACTTGAGTCATGATTATAAGTGTGGCTGTAACCCAGATAGCGTTCATTGGACCAATTAGGTAGGTTTTCACACATCCCTTCCCCCACTTCTTCCTGTTTAATCCATTTTCCCTCTAAGCACATGTGTGTTCTTCAGTTCCAATTTGATAGTGAGCACATGTGGTGTTTGTTTTCCTATTCTTTGGGTACTTCACTTAGTATAATGGCCTCCAGTTCCCATCCAAATTATTGCAAAAGGCATTAAGTCATCCTTCTTCATGGCTGAATGTTCCATAGTATACATATGCCATATTCTGTTAATCCTCTCATGAATTGATGGATGCTTGGGTTGATTCCACTTCCTTGCAGTTGTGAATTGTGTTACAATAAACATTCAAGTATTGGTGTCTTTTTTGATCAAGTGACCTATTTTTCCTTGGGTAAATACGTAATAGTGGTATTGCTGGATCAAATGGTAGGTTTGCTTTTAGTTCCTTGAGGATTCTCCATCCTGTTCTTCACAGAGATTTTACTAATTTGGAACAGTGTAATGCTGTTCCTTTCTTTCTGCATTAATGCCAGTGTCTATTAATTTTGGACTTTTTAATAAAAGTCATTCCAGGCTCAGCGCTGGTGGCTCAAGCGGTTAAGGTGCCAGCCACATACACCTGAGTTGGTAGGTTCGAATCCAGCCCGGGCCAGCCAAACAACAACGATGGCCGCAACCAAAAAATAGCCGGACGTTGTGGTGGGCACCTGTAGTCCCAGCTACTTGGGAGGTGGAGGCAGGAAAATCACTTGAGCCCAGGAGTTGGAGGTTGCTGTGAGTTGTGATGCCATGGCACTCTACCCAGGGTGATAGCTTGAGGCTCTGTCTCAAAAAAAAAAAATAAATAAAAAATAAAAGTCATTCTAACAGGGGCACAGTGATATCTTGTTATGGTTGTAATTTGCATTTCCCTGATGGTTAGTGATATTGAGCATTTTTACATATTTTTTTTGCCATTTATCTTCTTTTGAAAAACTTCTGTTTATGTCTTTTGCCTACTATGTCATGGGGTTATTTGATTTTCTTTCTGCTAATTTATTTGAGTTCTTTGTAGATTCTGGCTATTAGCCCTATATCGGAAATATATACCTTGTGAATATTATCTTTTATTATGTAGGTTGTGTATTTGCTTTGTCGATTATTTCCTTGGCTATGCAGGAGCCTTTTTTCATTTATTTAAGTCCCATTCATTAATTTTTGTTGTTGCTGTGATTGCTGTTGGGATCTTCTCCATAAACGCGTTGCCAAGGCCAATACCTAGAAGTATTTTTTCAACACTTTCTTCTAGAATTCTCAGGGTTTCACCCCTTAGGTCGTTTCTTCATCTTGAATTGCTTTTTGTGAGTGGTAAGAAGCACTTACCCTGTTTTATTCCTTTGCATGCAGCTATCCAATTTTCCCAGCACCATTTATTGAATAGGGATTATTTGCCCCATGCTTTTTTTTTTTTTTTTTGTCTGCTTCATCAAAGATCAGTTGGCTCTATGTGGATGGTTTTATATCTGAGTTTTCTATTCTGTTCTAGTGGCCTTTAACTTTATTTTTGTGCCAATGCCATGCTGTTCTGTAGTATAGTTTGAAGTCTGGTAATGTGATGCCACCAGTTTTGTTGCTTTTGCTTAAGATTGCCTTGGTTACGGTGCATCTTACAAGGGTACAAGTGAAAATTACTAAATGTAGAATATAAATGTCTTCATATAGTGATTAAAAGGCCATGAAGGCTATGTTAAATAGTTCAATGAAAATATTTCAGATTGTATATGAAGTCAGCACATAGTGCACCATGATTGCACCAATGTACACAATTATGATTTAATAAAAATTAAAAAAAAATCACATACAGGGCGGTGCCTGTGGCTGAAAGGAGTAGGGCGCAAGGCCCATATGCCGGAGGTGGCGGGTTCAAACCCGGCCCCGGCCAAAAACTGCAAAAAAAAAAAACACATACAAAAAGTACAAGAGTACGAATTAAAGCTAAAAACATGCCAGATACATTGATTATACATCTTATACATAGTTTTCTAACTACCCAAACCTCTACAAGGTATAGATGAGGAAAAGCATTGAGGTATAACTGTAGTTAACATTTATTTAGTATTTACTTTGGGTCAGATTTTGCCTCCATTCATTCCTTTAAACCTCATGGCACTATAAAATAGATGCTGTCCAATTTCCATTTAACAACTATCAAATCTTAAAAGTAGTGAATGGCTAACCAAGGATTTGAATCCATGTTGGTCTGATTCACAAGGCTGTGTACGACTGAAGAATACAGGCTTTGGAATAAGGGCTGAACATGAGACGTTTTAGCTATGTGACCGGCGCAAGTTACTTTAATTCTCTGAGACTCATCTGTGAAAACAAGTTTAAAACACCTACACACAATATTGTGAGAATTCAGTGAGCGTGTAGCAGGATTTGATATACCTCTTTATATTAGTTAAGGTACGAGGGCTGCTACAACAGAGGAGTCCAAGAATAGATTGATTAAAGAGCAAGGAAAACTGTAATACTAATCTCAAGGTGATTGGTTCAGACTGCTGGAACAGCTCTCCAACTTGTGACCATTCAGGACTCCAGATTCCTTCCAAGTTGTTGATCTTGCACTTTCTTGAGAAATAATTCTCAAATTTCCTCAGAACCATGTTTTACTCTTAAAATGTATAAAGGATCCCAAAGAGCTTTTTTTAAAAATGTGAGTTATTTTCATACTGATATCATAATTCCAGTGTATACACATATCAAGATATCTCATTGTACCTTATAAATATATATAATTATCAAGACATCTCATTGTACACTGTAAATGTATGTATTAGTCAACTAAAAATAAAATTTTAAACAAAAAATAAATAAATAAAAACCGAGCATTTGAAAATATTTATTCATTTAGAATAACAACAATGATATGTTTTTATAAAAAATGACATTTAACAAAATGAAAAATGTCTGGGAAGAATTGCCTTGTTTGCAAAACTTTTATGTCCAGCTTACTAGAGGATGACTGAAATCTCATATCTGCTTCTACCTTAAATGCATTATGATATGTTGTTTTGGTTGAATTATGTATGCATGTTTTTTATCTAGTTGCATTGGCTCATCTTCCAGAACAATACAAAATAACAACGTTGGTTGTAAGCATCTGCATTTTGTTCTTATCTTTTAAAAGCACACCGTTAGCATTTATCCCTCTTTTTCTTTTCTTCCTTCCTTTGGATTAAGGGAGTATATTTGAAGAATCTATCTTAGAGTATTTACAGTGCTTTGAATGTTATCTCTTGGTATGGCTTTCACAGTGATCAGTGGTTGCTCCGGGTACTACTACATACACACCCCACTTAAAATAGACCACTGATAGTAACATTTTACCACTTAGAGTGAAACATGAAACTTACCCTTACCACCCCCACTTTTAAATATCATTGTATTGAGTATCAGCTTGCTTATAACCTCAAAGATTTGTCAATCTTATGAAGAAAAGGATAACCTATTGATACAGGACCGGTGGCACCCCAGCCAGCTCGGCCGAGCTGAGCTCGAGGACCTGCTGCCTCCACCCCAGTGGTGTTGGTGCGGTGCCAGCTTGCAGAGGAACCAGCTGGCTGAAAGATAGGCAAGGGGGGGGAGGCCCCCAACTGCTGGGGAGACACCCTTGCACTTATGACTGAACAAGGAACCCTCATTTCCTATTCCTAGGTCAATATCATGTAAGTTTCCTATGCCACAATTCCATTCATGTGTCCATTCATTAATACAGTCATTCACCTTGCTCCAGAGGAAGGGACTGTGTCCGTTCATTAATACGGTCATTCGCCTTGCCTCACGGAAGGGACTGTGTCTTTCACTAAAACATTCATTCACCTTGCCCTGGCAGAAAAGACTATACCCATTCATTTCCGGGCCTTATATAACTACAAGGAGCCCATGTGAGTATATATACCCCTGGACAAAAAGCCTGGAGAGAGATAGAGAGAGGGAGCGAGAAAGCTTTTTTTCCTTGACTTGGGTTTTTACTCTTGCCAGGAGCTTTGGTGTGTTTGAATTCTTTTTTGTTAATAAATCCTGCCTTACCACTAATCTGTGGTCCATGAATTCATTCTTTGAATCATTGAGACCAAGAACCCACTGAAATCCAAGAACCCATAGTGATTCTGGTATCACTATGATATGTATGTATGCTCTAAATTTCTTTCTTTTATCATTTCCTTTCCACTAAACAACTTCCATTACATAATTTTATTTGTTTGTTTGTTTTTTTAAAAATATTAAGGGGGTACAAGTGTTTTGGTTACATGGATGAGTTGAATAATGGTAAAGTCAAGGCTTTTAGTGTGCCTATTACAAAATAATGTACATTACACCTAATAGGGACATTTTTATCCCTCACTGTACTTCCCACACCCTCTTCCTGATTTCCAATTTCTTTATGCCACTATATGACCATGTATATCCATTGTTTAGATCCCACTTATTAGTGACAACATGTGGTGTTTGTTTTTCCATTCCTGGTATACTTTGCTTAGGATAATATTCTCCAGTTTCACCCAAGTTGCTGCAAAAGGCATTATTTCATTCCTTTTTATGGTTGAGTAGTAGTACTCCATGGTGTGTGTGTGTGTGTGTGTGTGTGTGTGTGTGTTCATATGACATTTTCTCATCAACCACTTAGGTTGGTTCCATAACTTTGCAATTGGGAATTGTGCTGAGAAAAACATTCACATGCAGGTGCCGTTTTAATATGATAACTTCTTTTCCTGCTGGTAGATACCGTCTAGTAGCACTGCTGGATCAAATGGTAGGTCTACTTTTACTTCTTCGAGGAATCTACATTCGGTTTTCCGTAGAGGCTGTACTATTTATAGTCCCACAATGGTGTAAGTGTTCCTTTTCACCACTTCCATGTCAATATCTATTGTTTTTACATTTTTTAATGATAGCCCTTTAAGGAGTAAGGTGGTATCTCCTTGTGGTTTTAATTTGCATTTCCATGACAACCAGTGATGTTGAACACTTTTTCATCTGCTTATTGGATATTTGTCTTCTTTTAAGAAGACTCTTTTTGATATTTTTTGACCACTTTTAAATCAGGTTTTTTTCCTTGCTGATTTGTTTGAGATCCTGGTATATTCTGCATAGTAGACATTTATAGTTTGTGAATATTTTCTCCCATTTTGTCAGTTGTCTATTTACTCTGTTGATTATTTCCCTTGCCATGCAGAAACTTCTGAATTTAATTAAGTTTCAGTTTTTGTTGTGGTTGTTGCTATATTGGTTTTCCCTACTTTGTCTTCTAGAATTTTATAGCTTCGGTTCTTACATTTAAGTGTTTTATACATTTTTAGTTAATTATTGTTTATAGCAAGAGATAGGGGTCCTGATTCAGTCTTCTTCATAGCCAATTTTCACAGCACCATTTATTGAATAGAACATCCTTTCCCCAGTATGTGTTTTTGCCTGCTTTGTCAAAAATCAGTTGGTCGTAGCTTCAAGGTCTGAAAATTAAAGTACTACACTTATCCTACATATTTCTTTGCTGAAAATCACTACAGTCACCTTCAAAGTACTCCCCTTAGAAAGCTATGAACTTACGTTAGCACCTAGTCTAGCCTTCAAAGCAATTTTGGAAGTCTATTTCTAAAAGGGCCATCGGAGCTATCATCATATTACCCCTTGATGTCTCAAATGTTATCAAACTGTCTTCCTTTCAATATTTCCTTTATCTTCAGGTAAAGAAAAATGTCATTAGGGGGCCAGGTTAGGTAAGTAGGAAGGTATTCCAATTCAGGTATTTATTTACTAGCTAAAAACTCCCTCACAGACAGTGCATGTGAGCTGGTGCACTGTCATGATGCAAGAGCCATGAATTGTTAGCAAACAGTTTGGGTCATTTTCGTGTAGCTATTTTATGCAACCTTTTCAGCACTTCCAAATAGCAAATTTGGTTAACTATTTATCCAGTTCTTACACATTAATAATGAACAATCCTCCTAATATCAAAAAAAGTTAGCAACATCATTTTGACTCTTGATTTGGACTGATGGACCTTTTTTGGTCATGGAGAATTGGCTGACTTCCATTGTGCACTTTGATGGTTTGTTTCGAGGTCATATTAGTACACCCATGTTTCATCACCTGTGATAAAACAACATAAAACATTGTCTTGCCTCTCCAAAAGGTCTTGGCAAACTGGACTTTCCTTCACTTTTATTCATTGGTGAGCTCCTTCAGGATCATTTTCCTACACACCTTTCCCATGCTAAGATTTTCAGTTAAGATTTTTCTGTTTCTCTTGACATTTATTTGGTCTGCGATGCTCCTCACAGTCAGTTGATGATTTTGCCACACAATTCAACAAATTAATGCAATGTTTTCCTCAGTTCTGCTCATTACTAGTCACCCTGAACTCTCTTCATCAGCGATACTTTCTCTCCCCTCAAGAAAAGTTCAATCCATTTGTATGCTGCCATCTTCTTCATAAAATTATCCCCAATAAACCTGGACTATTATGTCCCTGATTTCACTCCCATTCTTGCCATGTTTAATAAAAAATTTAATGTTTGTTCATTACTCTAATTCAAGTTCCAACATTCTTGCAACTGTACAGAAAACATGCAACAATAATGAATGCCACACAGAAAGACAGAACCACACATCAACACAAACACAACTGTGAGACACTAATATACCAAGGTTATGAAACTTTACCAAGTTATTTCTATATTACTGCCAACATAAGCACATGATGGCAAGTTTGTGAACTTAATTGTCAGACCTTGTATATAGCTCTCTATTCTGTCCCTTAGGTCTATGTCTCCACCTCTACACTAGTACCATGTTGTTTTGTTTACACAATTCTTAACGGTAGGTTAGTAGAAGAGAAGTGCCTTTAGTTTTCATTCACCTGAGAATGTCTTTATTTCCTCTTTATATCAAAGGATAGTTTCTCCAAAGACAGAATCCACAGTTAAAAGTTCTTATTCTTTCAACACTTGGAAATTATTACACCACGTCTTTCTACCCTCCTTGATTTAAGAAGATAAATTATCTGACAGTCAAATTGGTGTTCAAGACGTAGTTTGTTGTTTCTTTATGAATGCTTTCAATATTTTTTCTGTGCCATCATATTTTCAAACTTAATTATAATGTGTCTTGGTTGTAATTTCTTTGAGTTTAATCTTCTTTGGCATTAAACCAGCTTCTTGGATATGTAGCTTTGTGTCTTTTCAAAATGTGGGATGTTTTCAGTTTTTTTTCTTCAGATACTCTTTCAGCCCCACTTCCTTTCTCCACTCCTGAGATTTAGATGATGCAAATACTGGTTTTTTAAAGGTCCCTGATGCTCTATTCATAATCTTTTAGTCAATTTATTTGCTGAGTGAATTCCCATTGTCTTGTCCTCAAGTTCAAGTGATTCTATTCTCTATTATTTCTACTCTATGATCATCCCATCCACTGAGTTATTTTTCATTACACATTTCAGTTTTATAATGTCCATTTGGTTCTTTATTTAAAATAACTTATATATGTATAGTTGGACATAGATATAGATATAAAATCCTACCATATAAATAACCCTTTTAATGTGTCTAAATAAGTGGTTTTTAATTTTATTCATACAGTTTTGCAACTATCACCAACAACTTATTCCAGAACATGTTCATCATCCCTAAAAGATACTTCACACTCACTAGCACTTACTACCCATTCTTACTGTCCCAGTGTCTGGAAACTACTAACTACGTTCTGCCTCTGTCTTATCTCTCAGTGCAGATAATCCACATAAACGGATTCATATAGTTTGTGGCATTTTGTGTTTGGCTTCTTTGACTCAGTACATTTTCAAGGTTCAACCATATAATACCATACATTGATACATTCCTGTATCACTTAAAGATGAGGATACATTCTAGAAAATGAAATTTTGGTGGCTTTGTCATTATGAGAACATCAGAAAGTGTACACAAACCTAGATGGTATAGTTTATTACATATCTAGGCTTTATGGTATAGCCTATATGCTCCCAGTCTATAACTTGGTACAGCATGTTATATAGAATACTGTAGGCAATTTTAACAATATTTGTGTATCTAAACAAATAAACATATCTAAACATAGAAAAGGTAGAGTAAGATTATGGCATAAAGGATAAAATTTGGTACACCTGTAGACAGCACTTATCAGGAAAGGAGCTTGCCACACTGGAAATTGTTCTGCATGAGTCAGTGAGTAAGTGATAAGGAATGTGAGGTGTAGAACATGACACTACTGTAGACTGTAAAAACTGTGAAGTACACTTAGATTACAATGAACTTATAAAAATTTCTTTCTTTACTAATAAATTAGCCCCAGTTTACTGTGACTCTTTTACTTTATAAACTTTGCTGTTTTTTAAACTTTTTGACTCTTTTGTAGTTCTTTGAGGAAGGTCCATAATGTTTTCCATAGAGGGTGCACTAGTTTGCAGTATCCCCAAACACTTGTTAAGTGTTCTTTTCTATCTGCATCCACACCAATATCTGTTGTTTGGGGACTTTTTGATAAAACCATTTTCAGTAGGGTTAGGTGATATTGCATTTCCCTAATAATTAGTGATGGTGAGCATTTTTTTCATATTTTCATTCATCATTAGTCTATCTTCTTTTGAGAAGATTTGTTCACGTCTTCTGCTCACATTTTATGTAGTTGTTTGACTTTTTCTTTCTGGTTTGCTTGAGTTCTTTGTAGATGCTATATAGCATGTGAATATTTTCTCCCATTTTGTAGGCTATCTATTTGGTCTATTGATTATTTCCTTGGCTGTATAGAAGCTTTTTTTTTGAGACAGAGCCTCAAGCTGTCACCCTGGAAAGAGTGCGATGGCATCACAGCTCACAGCAACCTCCAATTCCTGGGCTCAAGTGTCTTGCCTCCGCCTCCAAAGTAGCTGGGTCTACAGGCGTCCGCCACAACCCCCGGCAGCCGTCATTGTTGTTTGGCCGGCCCGGGCTGGATTTGAACCCACCAGCTTAAGTGTACATGGCTGGTGTCTTAGCCACTTGAGCCACAGGCGCCGAGCCTGTATAGAAGCTTTTTAATTTTATCTCTTTTGCAATACTTTGGATTTAACTGTGTAGAATACCATTATCTTAAATGAAGTACATATTGACAGACATCACAAGTACTATCAAATTGGAGCTAACTGATCAGCACTCTTGTGTACCAACGGAAGTAAAACTCAATGGAAATCAAGCAGTTGGGAGGGGTGGAGGAGAAAAGAGTTGAAATCAAACCAAACAGGTACCATGAACACTATATGTATGATGGGCACACTTATAACCTTGACTCAAACAATACCAAAGCAATCCAGGGAACCAAAAAATTTGTACCCCCATACTATTCTGAAATGTGAAAAATACACTTACAGCTGTATAAAAATATTTCCTCATTTCCTCATCTGTAAGTTTTTTTCTTTTACACTATGACTGTTTAACTTTTTTTTTATAAACTAACACACGAACACACACATCAGCCCAGGCCTACACAGGGTCAGGATCATCAATATCACTCTCTTCCACCTCCACATCTTGTCCCATTGGAAGGTCTTCAGGGATGATGACATGCATGGAATTGTCATCACCTATGATAGCAATGTCTTCTGGTATACCTCCTGAAGAACCTGCATAAGGATCTTCCTGAGGAAGGAATATGGCAGAAATACGTCCAAGTGGTTAGATTGATTGCTTTTTTCATCATAGATTTGCAGGTAAGTAGATAAAGTATCATAAACATTTCTATTAATTCAAACCTTTCAGTGTTGGGATTCATGTTTTCAAACTTTTGGATGAGCTTCCTGAGGTCTGCAAAAGCTTCTGCTAAACTCTACGCTATGAATTTTCTTGGAGGCTCATCTTTTCCACCTCCTGCAGTTTCCTTTTCCCTTGCCTCTTTTTTTTAGCTATGAGTTCTTCCAATTCCAAAAACTTGTCATCTTATGGTACCACTCTACTTTATGTGGTCCAAAGAAATGTCATTATTTGGCACATTATTTTACTCCATTCCTTTTTATTGACAAATAATATTCCAAGTTTTCTATTCTCTTTGGTCAATACTTGGTTAAATTGCTATAGCTTGTTTTTTCATTATGTTAATCACAGATTTTGAAAAAGAGAAATTCTTAATCTTAATGCAGTCCAATTTATTATCTTTTCTTTTATGTTTAATAATTTGCATATCCTGTTTAGAAAACTTTGCCTTCTCTAAGATCATGAAAAGATGTTTTAATAAATAATAAATATTTCGTTTTCACATTTAGATTTATGCATCTTTAAAAAAAATGCTGTTTTCACTTTCACATTTATAATTCTTTAGAAGTGATCAAATGCACCTAGTTTTTAACTCTTGAGCATGTATAATTTCATGCATAGTATAGTAAAATTACTTTGAACTATTTTAGACTAAGCATTTTTCTAAATTATATTAGAATAGTAAAGAATGATGGTGATTGTCCAAAATACAATTTTACTAAAATTCTTTGGCTTATGTAGTATGCAACTCCATTAGGTTTAATGGACCTCTAAATTATGAATTTTTTGACATTTTATTTGCTTACTGTTTGATAGTCAATTAAATTCATTGTTCCATTATTAATTTTATCAGCCATAAAATACATTACCATTTACCAGGATCTAAAACTATCAATATCCAAACATATATATCACTATTCTTTGAATGATCCTATAAATTGATCAGTGCTTAAAATGGCTGATTGAATTCAATTGTCATTATAGACACTAATGAATTGCTACTGTGTAGTATAAAATGGAAAATATGTTTCATTATAGCTATTTAGAAAATGGTAGGAGAATTTGGTAAAGATATAAAAGTGCATAATAAGCATGGTATCTTATATATATCAAAAGTTTAACTTAGATGTTTTATTGGATAAAATTAGTTTGGGTTACTTTATTCAGAGATGTTAATTGTAATTTTCAGATTTTAATATCACTATTATTTTATTGTCACTACATTACATATAACACTTGCTGTTTTTTCTAACAGAAAATAGGATGCTAAAACTGTCAGATTCAAGAACACTCTTTTCCCTATTATAGTACTGACAACAGATTTGAGTATAATAAAAAATAATTTAACAAAGCTAAAGTTATTTTGTAACAGAACATTTTACCTATAACTACAACCAAATATGGCCCTCTTTACACATCTGCCAAGGGAAATATGAAATGATTTTCTTTCTAAGAAATCATTGGTGTTAAAGTACTCTAGATGTCATGGCACACTACCCTGTGTGACAGAGTGAAACTTGGTCTCAAAAAAAGAAAAAAAAAAAAAAGAATCTGTGTATGATTATTTTTAGAAATAATCTATGGGTAAAGGACCTGTTGAATACTACAAGTGTTAATGAAGAAAAAATATTTTCATATAGGCTAGCTCTTTATTTTAGTATCTGCAACTTTTAAAATGCATATGTCATATACCAAATAGGATGCATTGGGAATCTATGCTATTATAATAGACTACTATAATAGACTATTATAAACTATTATAATATACATTTTATTTATCTTAAAAATAATTAACAACAAATGGAAGTAACTACTATTACTGACTAGGCCTATTTTAGAATCAGAACCTATAGCTATATAGTCAGCCATCGGTACATTTCAACTCATGACTTATTGAAATGACCATAAGTTCCTATAAAGAAAAATAAGCTTGTTTCCTTAGAGTGTAAATATATACATGTATACCCCACACAGTAAGAACCTTTCCAAAATGATTCCCCAAATAATCAAATCTACAAACCTACAATGATAAAAATACTTACCTTATTATAGACAGAACTGAGACCAAACACATCCTTATGTCATGATAGATATGTCTTCCGCATTAGAGATATGTACATTTTTTTGTAATAAATAATGGAGAAGAAAGCTGTCTTGTAAAATTTTAGCTTTAGAATTTTTATTTATAATATTTAGGTTTATATTATTCAGGTATTGTGGATTATCAAAAAATTGTGTGTGAGATACTTTCCCTAGTCTCTACTTACTAGGATTTTCTGGTATAACAAATAACTAATAAATAATAGAGAATATTCTCTTTACAATATTATGTTTGTGAAAACTCTAAAACAATATAAAGAACACCATACGTATTTGAGTGAAATACTATGCACATACTATGCCAAGTACATTGTTTAGAAAATCAAAACCATATGTTTAAAGTAAGAACCATACCCTTTCAATCACTATAGGAGTTCCTATTTATAATCAGTGTTTATTTATGAAAGATCATAAAAAAATAAGGTTTTCTTTCTTTATTTATTCTAGTCAAGAAAATATAGTACTTTTTTCATAGTAACATTTATTTAATCCTCTCAATTCTATTCAAGTCCATGTCATAAGTCAGGTAGTATTATTTATATCTTCATATCTAGATCACTGGATTACTTGCTTACATGGTCCTTGCCTCCGGCTAGCTCCTAGACTAAATCACTTATTTCTGTGAACCTACATAACTATAGCATAAATTGTTATCCAGAATCAATTCTTCCCTTATTCCATTTAACAATAGAACACACTGAATTTTATTCAGGTAAAAGATGCATAGCTAAAATCCGTATTACCCAGAATCTTTTCTAGCTGGTACTTAATTTTGGTCAATAGAATATTAACAGAGTGATGAATGAAATTACCGATAAATACTCTTTAAACACAAATTTCAAAAGTTTCAGTTTGTCATTTTCCCAATCTAAAGGTTGGAATATAGACTAGATTTGACGTTTTGCCATATTATCACTACTGATACCTGTATCCTAGATACCGACTGAAAAAGGTCTCTGGGCATTCTCCTCCTTTAAAAACGTGATCTGGAAAGTATCAGATGTTGTCAATCCAATCTTAGACTGGATAACAGCTCTATATATGACAGATTTAACATTCCATTATAGACAGTGATTAACTAGAACATACCTGATCTCTAAATTCTAACTTTGATGATTTGAAAACTACTCAGGTATGTTGCCACTTAGGTATGATATCAACACATCTAGCCCCGATAATTATGTATTTATTTATTGTGCTGAGTTTTAGCATTTTTGAGTATTTCTCCTTAAATTACCTTACATTCCTAACAAGGTTTATGGGAAACCTAAAAGGTATAATACATGTGATGGCATACATTGTCTTTTCATATCTATATTCTACTACCTCAATTATGTCATAAAATCTTTATTAGCATGGCTAATGTCTTAAAGATCTTTGTAATTACCATTCAAGCAACTTTATATTTATTCCTTATTTATTCACTTTATATTTATTCACTTATTTTTATAAAAATTATATGTGTTTAAGTTATACAACATGAGGTTTGGACATACATATATAGTGAACTACAGTCACAAGCTAATTAAAAAACTCATCTTTTCACATAGTCACAATTTAGGGGGAAGGATATGGTGTGATAAGAACATTCAAGATCTATTTTCTTAATAAATTTCAACTATACAATATAATATTACTAACTGTAGTCCCCATGCCATATATTAGATCTGTAGAACTCATTCATTCTACATAACTTAAACTTGGCCAACATCTCCCCATTTCCCTTACCTAGTTCTTCCCCAACTAACCACCATTCTACTTTCTGCTCTGATGAATTTGACTTTTATAGATTCTATTACAGATAAGTGAGATATTGAGTATTTTTTTTTTCTGTGTCTGGCTTATTTCACTTAGCATAATGTCCTCCAAGTTCATTCATGATGTTGCAAATGTAGGACCTCCTTTTTTAAGGCTCAGTAATGTTCCATTGTATGTATATGTGTGTGTGTGTGTGTCTGTGTATATATATGTATATATGTGTGTGTAAGTGTGTATATATATACAATTTCTATATCCACACATCTATCAGTGGACACTTGGGTTGTTTTCATATCTTGACTATTATGAATAATGATTTAATGAACATAGAATTGCAGATATCATTTAGCAATACTTATTGTAGTTCTTTTGAATATATACCCAGAAGTAGGATTGTTGGATCATCTGGTAGTAGTTCTATTATTTAAAAAAAAAAAACTCCATATTGTTTTCTGTAATGGCTATACCTTTGAAATCCCCACCAAAAGTGCATAAAGTTTTTCTTTTCTCTATATACCAAGGAACACTTACTTCTTTTATAAAAGGCATCCCAACAGGTGTGAGGTAATGTGTCATTGCAGTTTTCATTTTCCTGGTGATTGGTAATGTTGAACATCTTTTTTCACATACCTATTGGCCCTATATGTATATATATGCCTAGTAGCCACATGTATGTCTTGGTTGGAAAAATGTATAGTCAAATCCTTTGTTCATTTTTTAAATTGATTGTTTATTTTTTTGCCATTAAGTTGTATGAGACCTAAAACTGTAAAAGTACTAGAATATAAGACAGGGGAAAGCTCCTTGATACTAGTCTTGGCAATTACTTTTATGGATATGACACCCAAAAAACAAAACAACAAAAGCAAAAATAACCCAGTGAGACTCTATTAAACTAAACAGTTTCTTCAAAGCAGAGAAAGAAATCAACAAAACGAAAAAGCAACCTATTCACTAGAATAAAATATTTTCAAATCATGATCTGTCTTGGATTATCATCTTTCTTCTTTGATTGGGTAACTACTATTTTTTCTTTAACATTCAGCTCAAATATAACCTTCTCTAGGAAGTTATGTATAATCCTTATTCACATTTAGATGAACTTCTGGCACTATGCTCCTTATAAACAGGATTTTGCACCTTCAGGAAATAGAATTCCATGTTTACAATAAATAGTAATTAATTTATGAGATCACATAAAAGGAAGACCAAAGATAGGTCAGGCTTCAGAGTTGGTTGACCCAGTGATTCAATGATGCTATCTGAAGACAATTCAGTCTTCATTCCATGCTCATTAATTTCCATTGGGAAGAGACCAACTTTCATTGCCTTTCTCCTGAGATTGATAAAACTCCATATCCAGAACTCCTCCATTGCCTCACTGGGCCCTCTTGTGGCTTAGTCATGTCTATTCTTGAAAAACATCCCAGACAGTGGGAATAGGGTTAATGCCTGGTTTAGACAATTTACTAGTGGTAGAATAGACATTAGTGAATACCTATTATGTCCCCTACATTCCTATAACATACTGTAATTATCTCCATCTTGGCATTTTCCAGATTAAACTAAAATTATTGATTTACCTATATTGGACCCACACTAAACATTAAGTTTTTTCTTGAGAATATTGACACTATCATAGTCAACATTTTAATCTTATGACTAGCACAGATCCTATAATATGATATCTATATAATTATGACAATTTAAACTTGTAAGTTAATAATTTCAAAACATTATGGGTAACACACAAATCCTATTTTATTTAGCCTTGAAACATTTTGTAATGATTAACATACAGACAAATGGAATAAAAATAAATGTCCAGAGACAAACTCATACATCTATAGCCAGTCAAATTTAGACAAGGTAGCCAGACTACTCAATTAGAAAATAACTTGTCTCTTCAAAAAAATGAACTGGACCAATTAGATATCCTTATGCAAAAAAAAAAAAAAAAGGAAAAGTAAAGAAAAGAAAAAGTTGGCCCCCTACCTCACATCCTATGTTTAATACAAAAAATTCATAAGAAAATACTCTTAGCAGAAAAAAATATGAGTGAATCTTCCAGACCTTGGAATTGGTAGTTAATTCTTAAATATGACACAAAAGTACAAGCAACAAAACATATATGAACTGAACTTCATCAAAATTTAAAACTTTTGTGTTTAAAGAATAAACACAAAGAATAATTAAATTACATTTTCAATAAAACAAAAAGACAATCTAAAGAATGACAAAATATTTGTGAATCTTATATCTGATAACTTTCTAGTATCAAGAATATATGCAGAACTTCTACAATACAACAACAAAAAGACAAACAACCCAAATTAAGAAATGGACAAAGGTCATGAACAGACATTTCTCTAAGAAAATATTCAAATGGAAAGCAAGAAAATGAAAAGAGACTCTACACTATTACTCATTAGGATAACCAAATGGCAAAATGTGGAGATTTAAATCCTCATACATTGCTGGTAGAAATACTATAAAATAGTTCACTTTGAACTATAAAAAACACTTTGCTCATTCCTCAAATACTTAAACACAGAATAACCATATTACCCAGCAATTTTATTACTAACAATATAATTATACCCAAATAATTAATATATAAATTAAATGGAATTAAATATACCCCAAATGTTCATAACAGTATTATTTACCATAGCCTAATGGTGGAAGCGAGCCAAATATCTATTAATGAATGACATAATAAACAAACTGCACTATAAAATATAATGAAATACTGATACAGACCAGAATATGAATAAACCTTGAAAATATTACACTAAGAGAAAGATCCTAACAGAAATAGTCACATATTGTATAATGTTATTTATGGGAAAAATTCAGAATAGGTAAATCAATGGCGACAATTCTGGTTGGTGGTCTGGGAGAGGTAGAAGGGGACGGGGACACAGTACGTAGTATATACAGGTACAGGGTTTTATTTTGTGGTGATGAATATGTTTTGGAGCTAGATAAAAGTAGTAGTTTAATGTCATTGTAAATGTACTAACTGACACTGAATTGTTTACTTTAAGATGGTTAATTTTAAGTTTTGTGAACTTCACCTCATTAAAAAATATTTTGTAAAGATTGCCTCATTTAGCTGCCTAATTGTATTTATATCAACAAACCATGAATACAGAGGTTACATATAGGCAAAAAAAAATTCTAGATATTAGAATATGGAAATATTAATGTGTTGAGGATATTCAAGAATGGGTAATCAAGAGCACACCATGTTTATTGATGATTTCTTTATGAGGAAATTACTCTTACGCAGGTGCTAGATGACAGATTCTCCCATAATCATATTTAAGCCCAAAATAATGTCATAAATTGAGTTAGGAAAAATAAATTTCATACTCTATCTAAAAATATAAATTAGCAATAAAATATAGGTTATTCTCCTATTTTTGCTACAAATTGACCGTGATTTAGTTTATGTACCCTGAAAAAGTAATTTTCAAGTTCATTACTAGTATCAAATCTGACTAAAAATGAAAATCAGATTAATAATAATTTAAAATAATTGAATTTGCTGCCTGTCTCTGGAACATATTCAATATTATTCAAGTACTATTTAGAAAAATTCAAACTTTTATCTTATTATTGTAATGGAATCAAAGATACCAAACACAACCAAAACATACTGAAACATTACAAAAGCTACTTCATGGATAGATGATTAAGTAATATAGGGACCCAAAATGAATTATTTGAGCCAAATTCTGTTAATTATAAGTATGATAATACTAGTACAGCTGATGTTTAAAAGGAACCTATATTGATTTGACTACTGAGGAATTGATAAAGTGTAATTATTCCTTTTTCTCCCTTTCATTTTCCCAAAACATTAATTGATACAGGAAAAAAAAATAGTAAATCATCCAACAATTTATAGGCTATATAAGCCATCATTTTAAAGTTTTCTCTAAATAGTATCAATCTATACTTAACAAAACAAGTATGTGAGTATGTTTTGTTATATAAATGATGAATAATATATAACATAACCAAACTATTTGAAAAGAGTTTAATATTTTGGGGTGTCTTGCTTCAAGTCAGTACCAGTCTCAGATGGCGTGGAGATAAATCATGTAGTATTGTTAACATATTTGCTCTGCAAGGCAGGCTGAAGGGTGTACCCTCACATTAACCAGAAATTAAAAAAAGCGTATTCTTTATACTAACAGAGGAGCAAATTGGAGCTGCTTAAGAAGCTTTAATTTGGGTTCTTTGAAATTTCATCTGGAAAGAGAATAAGTTGTTCTTGAAGTAAAAAAGGATCTTATTCCCAGGTTCACCTTGATTAAATTGCTCTGAGGTAAGAATGGAGTCCTAGGAACTCAGAGACTGAGTTTTTCTCCCTTTCATCCCTCATTTTTCTGTATTTATGGACAGAAAAAATACCTGCGAAGATGTTTCCAGAATAGGGATAGTGTATTCTCTTTTATTTCTTTCAACCTACACATTTTTTGTTTGAATATTTTTGATACATATATAATATTTATCAACAACAATGATTTTTCTTAATAAAAAGGAATAAAACTGCAAGACATTATGTCAAGAAATTAATAGCATTTGATTATGGACATGGAAATATAAATGATTACTTGCTTCTTTGTACTTTTATCATATTATTTGTAATTACCAAAATAAAATCAATAAAGCAATCATAAATTTCTGTCAGCTAAAAATATTTATACTGATAACTCTGCTATTTCAAACTCATCTACACAACTTTTAACCAAATTCTGATCATCAGTATATATAGCAACTAAAGACACTTGTTTTAAAAAGTAAAATGTACTATTTCAAATATGTTCATACTGAGATAGGGAAACAACAGACTTGCTCAATATAGAGTCATAAGGCCCAAAACAAGGTCTCCGATAAACAGGAGGCTAGAGAAGCCAGCCCAAAACAGCTAAAACCAAGATGGCCAGGAATAAACAACTTGAGGTGACCCTCACTGCTCATTATATGTACCCTGCCCATAATGTATTAGTATATTAAAAGAAAGTTCCACCAGGACCATGGCAGTTTACAAATGCCAGGGTAACTCCCAGAAGTTACCCTATGTGGTTTGAAAAGAAGAGGGACCCTTGGTTTCAGGAACTCCTGTCCCCCTTCCCAGAAATCTTGTAAGTAATTCTCTCTCCATTGGGTGGTGCCTGTGGCTCAAAGGAGTAGCGTGCCAACCCTATATGCTGGAGGTGGGGGGTTCAGGCCCCACCCGTAAATAAATAAATAAATAAATAATTCTCCCTCCACTCAACATAAAATCAAATAGAAGGTATAAAATAAGGCCCTGAGAACTCACAAAGTGCTACTCTCTATTACTCTGAGAGCTAGCCACTGCCCTGTGCAAGAGATAGCTTCCTTTTTTGTTTTTCTTTTCTTACTGCAATAAACTTGCTTTTGCCTTACTCTGTCAGCTCACTCTTGAATTCTTTCCTGTGGGAAGCCACACTTGGCCTTCAGGTGCGATGCCAGTTTGGGGGTCTATTTTGCTGTATCAATATATCCTGCATTAAATGAAGTATCCACTAAAACTATAAAATGTTAGTTATGACAATGTTATAAATCCACGAACTTACTGAATTTCTGCCCAGCTTTTAGAAAGGGTTTACAATTTTTGTTTATACCAACACATATACGTTGTTTCCCAAACTCCTCTCCACAAAATATCACTATGAATTTCAAAGGCCATACGTGTTTTGGTTTACACCAAGTATTGCAATAATAGAATTGCATTTCCTGAAAGCATTGCGATTATCTAAAGAGAATTAAGAAGTAGTTCTGGGTACAGATTCTAAAGATACAGCAGATCCAACTTAGAAATTATGGGGTTTAGGGAAAAGAAAATCTAATCCTTAAAAAGGATACAAGTTACGCAAAGATAATCTCTTTATTGCTTTTTAATTATTTTACATAGCAGCATAATAGAAACTACTTTGATGTATCTATCATACAAGGTTGGACAATCAAGTTTATGAATTTATCCTAGGAAAAGCGTGACATACCTCAATGTTAAATATCACTACAGTCACTTTTGAATTATTTCCCTTGGCCATCTGGTGGCCAATGGGAGCATTTCATATTTATTACTCATACTGCCCTAGGATCATATTTTCCACCTTTTCTCATATTCATGAAGATATTAATCATTGTTATTTGACAGTATATTTTAAATACATACTATAGTTCAACCAACTGTTGTTCTTTTTCTGTTGGTTGTTTTCTTTCTGTTCCTTGTCCTTAATATACCTGAACATCACTGGAGTGATAGTCAACAAAGAGCTATGTAACACCTTTTCTAGGATGAGTTCTGGAACTTAACTGTCAGACCTCTTACACTGCCAACTCTGATGGGTATTCATGCAAGAGTTACAAAATTCCTTTGTAGGGTGGGGCAGGTGTTGGCGTCATTGCATGACTTTCCAAAGGGAGTAGCTAGAAGGTGACCTAAGTGATATTCAGCAACGAGGTATGTAGCACTTCAGGATGAGTTTGTGAATTTAATTGGTAGACCTTGTACACTGCATATAATAGTGTGGTGGTAAATATTTAATAATAACCTTGTACACTGCATATAATAGTGTGGTGGTAAATATTTAATAATAACCTGCCCAAAAAGTGGAAAGTGGTTGTCATTTGCAGGGTCTGCAGGTTTCTGTGTTGTAAATATTCCCACCATTGGCCATTCCAAGCTACCCTCAAGTGATGTCATTGAAGGCAGGGCTGGGAAGAGAGCACTGAATAGGCTTCTACATATCTGCTCCAGCCAGCTCCTGCATATCACTGTCACACCGCTTTTATATTTTATGTTACATTTTATAATAGAATATAGTATTATTTAACATTTCCAAAAACAATTGTGTCCTCTTATCAAATAAAGCAAATATTCAAATCTTACATTTTAATACTATGAAATATTTGTATATTGGTGACTATTTTGCAATAGCAATTAAAAACTAATTCCGAAAAAGACCTTAATGAAATGTCATTTAATACTTTGCTGTCGACTTCTATAAAACATAATTGAAGTATATGGTTGCCAAACATAACTAAAAGGAATAATTATATTCTTATAAAGTGATATAATGTATACCCTCTTTTCCATAAATTAAGGTACTTTAGAGTTTTTTATTGTATGCTGTGGAATTCAGGGCTGTGCTTTACTGGACCTGAGGCACTGTTGCTTTCTTTGGTTACTTCCTGCTAAAAGTATATTTTTAAAAAGGAAAGAAATTCAGTGAGAAACAAGGAAAAATATTTTATAACCACAAACATAATACTGGTTGGATTTTTATTAGATATTATGATTACGTTCATTTTTTATTTTATAAGAAAGTAAAATTAAAACATTATTTTGAGTGCCCGAAAATATCCTGAGTCCTACGCCCTTTATTTGCTTTGCCTAATAGATAGGTTGGCCAAGCTGAAATGTAACACATTTGCAAACACATTATCATGCTAAATATCTATTATTTTTTATTTACAAGAATCAAGACACATAGCATTCTTCAATGTCTAACTTTTGAAGCCTATTATTAGTTATTAATATCTTCTCTTTATTCTCTTCAACAATCTAGCTAATCTCTCTCAGGTACACATATCAATATTTTTTAAAAATTGATTGTGGAATTTGTTTATCCTCATTATTATTTTTCTTTGTTTTGTTACTAAATTCATAATCTTTTCCTTCTTCTTTATTTGGACTTACTTTGTTGTTCTTAAATTCGTTACATGTGACACATAGGCTCATTAATGTTCAGCTTTTATTATATTTTTAATAACATGAACATTTAAGCCACCAGATTTTTCTCTAAGTACTACTTTTGCTATATTCAAAAAAGTTTAGATAAGTAATATTTGCTGTACCATTCAATTCCAAGTACCTTCTAATTTTTTACTTCAACTTCCTCTTTGTCACAGTAAGTAGTGTTTACTTTTTTAGATTTTCTAATTCCTAGATTTTCAAGTTAGACTATTTTTTAATGTCAATTTCTGAATTTTTTGCATTAGAGTAACAGAATATAGCCAATGTGAAACTGCTTATTTAAGACATTCTGAGGCTTGGTTTTGGTCTCCTATATACATACAACAGTAAATATGTATAACTGTTTTATGTGCACTTAGAAATGTTCATATTCCTTTTTCTTTGGACTAAGGATTCCATATACCTCAAAAATCAAGGTGATTCGCTCTACTGTCAGAATATTTATTTTCCTTAATGAGTTCTATCAGCTTACTGATACAGTTATATTTTAAATTATTTATAGATATTGTAGGCAAAAATCTAAAGTCTGCCTTGGTTTTGTTTCTTAGTCTCAAGAGGTTTTTAAGTCTGAAATTCCTATGTAATTTATTGCTACCCTTGGTGTACTTATTATGTAAGTAATCGAACCAAACATCATGAGACTAAACTTATTTTACAACCAACAAATTTGTCTTACTCAGATTATCTTTGGTGGAAACCAGGAAGCCAAGGGAGAGAAAAGTTATGTTTCTAAACAAAAGCAGTAAGATGTCTGTCATTAGATTATAGCCCTGTGCATTGCTTGAGAATTCTTTTTATCTACTTGTAGACTGGACCTGATCCTGAATTCTCCTAGTTTCCTCTAATAAAGCTACAATTCTCCAACTAAGAATGAGAACTTATCTGGTCCTAAAGGCCATACCCTGACTAAATAAATTTTAAAGGACAAGTCTTGTTCCTGAAATATGTGCTACACAGGAAGTTCACCAAACCATCCAATGATGTAAGTAAAGGCATTGAATCTACAAACCAGGATAAGTCTCTTCATGCTGTAGACAGCTTCTCGTAATGTGACTGAACAAGACTCCTCAGCATAATGAGACTCTTGTCCTTCTCCACTTTTCCTTGCTAATGCTTACTGTTTCACTCAACAGGACAATGGTGTAGTGAAAATTTTATAATCAATAGCTTCGCAGGTAATCGCACAAAATGTCAGATTTGTCAGGTCAAACAGATCTTTATGTTACCTAAGAAAGCTTTTAGTCCTCACAGTGGGTAACTTTAACATCCTTAATGCAACAGTTCCTCAAATTTTGCTTTAATTCAACCCAGTTATGGGATACTATGATTATATGGGATACATATAGATAGTAAAATGGTTCCTATATTGAAGAAAATTAAAATATCCATCACCTCACAGTTACTCTTTTGGTATGTGACAAGAGCATCTATTTAATAAAAATTCCAAATGCTATACAACTTTATTCACTATTGTATTCATGTTATGTTTGATCTCTAAACTTTTTTCTTGCACATATCTTCTATTTTGAATCCTTTGACCTACATGTTTCCATTTCAGAAATCTCTACATATATTTAACCTTTTCCAAAGATTCCAAACCCATTCACTTGCTAACAGACATTGTGTTTTTTACAGCTTTTGGAGATTATGAACAGAGCTGCTAGAAATATCACTGTAGAGGTTTTTGTATGACTATAAATTTTCCTTTTTCTATGGTCAATACATGGGAGTCAGATTAATGGGTCATATGATAAACATATGTTGCATATATTTAATAATTGGTCAGATATATCCACATATTATATTTGCTTCATGTGAATGATACCTATCTTTTATCAATTTCTATTTCCCTAGAATTAGAATTTTAATTAGTAAATAATGTGTTAGTGTAAAACTCTCAGTCTTTTGACATGTCTATTTTGCCTTCATTATTCATTGAAAGATACCTTCAATATATGTATCTTTCATTTTTAAATTAATGTGTTTTTTCAATTTTACAAATCACATTTGGTTATATATCAAATCCGTTATGTTGCTTCCTGTATGTTTCTGTTACTTGAAGATCTTTTCAAACTTTCTTTTGATATCATTCAACCTAATAAACAAGGTGGTTTTTGTTCTTTTTAATTTTTTATGAGTAAACATGCATCATTTTATTTAGTATGGTGGCTTTAAAATATGTTTCCTATATCATCCCAAAATCTTAAATCTCCAGGTCTGTTTTACTTATCTGGTTCTTTCTCATAGTACTTTTATTTATAATATGCTTGGTAATTTTGAACTGTGTTTTGTTTAGTTTCTTTGAAAAAAAATGTGTTGGAATTTTTTTGAAGCCAGGTTTAAAATGTGGTTCTTCATATAGGGTTTCCTTTTTCTTCTGTCACTAGCAACTTTAAATTCATTCTTCACACATTTGGGGGGATAAGGTAGGTAATAAAGGATAGCTTGTAGCTACAAAAGTATGGTAGGGTTGCAGATTGACTTTCAAATTGACCTTACCCTGAATGTGCATCTCTTGAGGTTCCACATTAATATAACGAACATTTTCTATTAAATTCTTAGTGATAGATAGCCCTTTGTTTCCTCTGATACTCTGAGGTCAACAAAGTAAATGTCAAATTTGCCCTTATAGACAAATGCCAACAAGACTAAACTTCCTCAGTGATCTTACATTCCATTTCTTCTTTCCCATTAGTGTTTTTGGCCATGTAATTACTATTGGTCTTGTTGATTTAGCTCTTTGATGCTATTAAGAAATTTTTAAAAATTGTATCTAGTATTTAAAAATCTAGTTGAAAGGTTGCTGTAATTAAACTATTCCATCAATAAAAGTCCCTATACTACTGGCATTGTTTTTTTTTGGATAATACATTACCTTAAAGTCCAAATCATGCTTAAAAGAATATTAATAACCTTAACATTAATAAACTCTTTATGGCTATATGCATCAGATGGCAACCACTGGTAGTTAATTAAATATATCACACCATTTAGCTAGTTAATATCGCTTTTCAAAATCAATTTAAAATGTGTGAAATACATAGTATGCTACTCCTTTCCTCATTACAAAAATCCTTACAATAGAATATAAATATCCAAAAGACAGTAGGTAATAACTAATTCATAAATGTACTTAATTTGATTAAAACATATGCTAAACCTACTGAAATTTATAATGCTAAAGGGACATACAATAGCCAATCTATCAATTTATATTTTCTAATATATCTACTTCTTTATAATTTTAAATGCTATATTTTGTCAATGTCCAACAAATGACATATGAAATAGAATATAAACTACCTGAGATAATTAAATTTAAAATTTCTCCCCAAATGAAATGTATTATGTATTTTTTTAAAAATCCCCAAATACTACCTATAATTTAGGATTGCACATGAGAAATAAATTACTTTTCCAGTGTTCTTATTATTTCCCTTCTTTGTGTTCGTTATATTAATCTATTTATTTAACAACTCAATCTCATGGACAATTAAACAATATCCACAGAGGTATACAGATGTCCAATCCAATCAGTTCTACTTTATTAAGCTATTCTTTCAATAGTTCACTTTATCAAATAGTGCATAGTAAAAAAAAAAAAAAAGGCCTTTGAAAATTTCTGTGTTGGTTGGAGAGGATTTATATTTTTGAACTCTATATTTGCATAATGTATCATGTGCATACTTAAAAATTTAAAGCAAAAGTTATTTTATATTTGTAATTTCCTTTTCATGATAATCTTTATTAATTCAAAATGTTACAACAATATAACCTTTATTTTTTATTTGAAGTCTACTTAAGTATATAACTAAAATGTATATTTAATTGGACTTTGTTAAAAACAGATTTAATCTTGATTTCCATACATTGCAAGCATTCCTTCTTAACTACTGTTATTTTGCTAATTGGATAACATTTATGGCATGCTTAGACAAGAAAAACACTGTTTTAAGGCCTCTATGTATGGCAATTTATTCATTGTTCACACAACTTTATATTTTAAGTACTATTATTTTCCATAATTCATGGATGAGAAAACTAGGCACAAAGAAATTTTAATATGAATTCGCACTAACTGACTCTAAGCCATCACGCTCTTCTCAGTCTCCATTACAGGTTAATCATAAGCAAAACTATGTCACTTATAAAAATAAAAACATAGGGTGGCGCCTGTGGCTCAGTGAGTAAGGTGCTGGTCCCATATACTGAGGGTGGCGGGTTCAAGCCCAGCCCTGGCCAAACTGTGACAACAACAACAAAAATAGCTAGGCCGCGTAGTGGTCGCCTGTAGTCCCAGCTACTCGGGAGGCTGAGGCAAGACAGTCGCCTAAGCCCAAGAGCTGGAGGGTGCTGTGAGTTGTAATGCCATGGCACTCTACCGAGGGCAATAAAGTAAGACTCTGTCTCTACAAAAAAATAAAAATAAAAACAGAAACAATTTATAGCTATCATTTGTGAGAATCTCCAGAAAAAAAAAAAATTATTGATGAGGCTTTGCTTTGGTTCATCATTCCTACAGAAATCAAGCTACCAGGAGAAAATAAAGGTCTTTGGTAGTCATATATATTCTACAATATAAAACTATTTTCATAGAAATAATTGCTTTCATTTATTAAATTTATTCTATTTGCTACTCAAATTTTATTTTATTGACATTATTTAAAGGACACAGAGAGTACAGGAAAGTAGCAGTTAAGAGGAAAGTTGATGGAATAATGATCCACTGGGTTTGCATTCTATTTTCTTCATTATTAGCATTGTCATAGTAGGTAGTTATGTAACTTCTACTAACTTCATTTATAAAATAGAGATAATAATTTTATCTATCTAGCAAATCATAAAGAAAAACAAAAGTTCATTTTAGAAAGCACTTAGCATCAAACACAACATAATAAAAGGAAGCAGTTTTATTTATATTGTTAATTATCTTCTGTCTGCCTGATTAGACTTCTAACATCTAACAAGATCAGCATATATATGATCTCCTATCTTAAAAGTACAGAGTAAGGTAAGGATCTCCTAAGAAAAGTCTCTCCTCCTTTCATCTCTTTCTTTTCCCCCTAGAGATAAGGTCTTGCTTGCATACAGTTGCCCAGGCTGATCTTGAACTTGTGGCCTCAAGTGATTCTCTGACCTTGGCCTCCAATATACTGGAACATAGGAATAAGTCACCACACCTGGACCTTCCACCTTTTTTGAGAGCGATATAGACCTCAGATTTTTTACCCTTTATGTTTGCTAGGTCTAACCAAAATATTTAACTATCAGATTTTTTCCTTTCTAGTGTATATTGATAGTGCAAAATTTGAGATTTTAGCCCTTGCTTTTCATCACCCCATACTGCTCACTTTCTTCTTTTCAGGCACTATGTCAACAATAATGGGATAAAACAGGCAAGGTAACCATGTTTGTGTTAAATAGGTGTAATAAAATACATTTGTGTAAATTTTATTTTTGAGACAGAGTCTCAATTTCTCACCCTCAGTAGAGTGCTGTGGCAACATAGCTCACAGCAACCTCAAACTCTTGGGCTCAAGCGATTCTCTTTGCTCCAAGTAGCTGGGACTATAGGAGCCTGTCACAAAGCCCTGATATGTTAGAGGTGAGTCTTGCTCTGGCTCAGGCTGGTCTCGAATCCCAGGCAACCCACTCGCCTTAGTCTGCCACAGTGCAGAGATTACAGGTATAAGCCACTGCGCCCGGCCTTAGATTTGTGTATATTTCTAGATATAGGGAAATAATTTTTTCTTTTAAAAATGGAATGATAGGCTCGGTGCCTGTGCCTCAACGGGCTAAGGCGCCAGCCACGTACACCTAAGCTGGTGGGTTCGAATCCAGCCCGGGCCCGCCAAACAACAATGACAGCTGCAACCAAAAAAGGGCCGGGCGTTGTGGCGGGCGCCTGTAGTCCCAGCTACCTAGGAGGCGGAGGCAAGAGACTCGCTTGAGCCCAGGAATTGGAGGTTGCTGTGAGCTGTGATGCCACTGCACTCTATCCAGGGTGATAGCTTGAGGCTCTGTCTCAA